>CM017572.1:37432235-37439735 GCA_007844125.1 Sinonovacula constricta
TGACTACTATCTGATTGAGAACCAGTCCCTAGGTAGAGACCACTAGAGTCAAAGCAAAGCGAATTGGGTCTAGAGCTAAGTCTAAAACATTTGCCAGGTTCAGAGCAATCGGAACACCTCGGATAATTAGTGCCCCTGTGCTATAATGATAGAAATGTCGCTGCACAGTATCGGCAAAAATGCCGGCAAATCCCATCCCTTATTATGACAAAAAATAGCCAGAATGTGAGACATCCAAGGCGCTGAAGAGTGCATGCGCTTTAAACAAACAGATGACTATCCTAGGATTTAAACTCTCTTATTCTGTTGATTAATTACATAAACATTTGACAGTAACGAACAATAACTCTAATTGGAAGTGGGGTATTTTTGCTACTTTGTTTGTTTTCCTTGTTCTTTGCTACGTCTTTTTTTACAAGCTGCATTTCTAATATCGGTATACTCGGTTTCTTTCGTTAAACAAAACCTCGCCAAACGGCTACGTTTTTTATGGTACTTTCATTATTGCAAGCTACACTTTACTGTTGCAAGCTACCCTGCTATAAAAACGGAACCCTTGGTTCTTTTCTCTGAAAAGTGTCTCACGGAACACCTCTGACATCGTATTATTGACTGCTACACTATCGACCCCATAAGAAGGTGAATTCCATAAGAGGCACCGCTCTGGACCGCTCTCAAGAGCAGCACCAATAAAAAAGGGGCTATAACTCAGTTAACACAAACTCAAGAACGCCGCTAATAATGATTATGATATTTACAGATTGAGGACCCGTTCCGTTTGGTTAACAAACTATGTTGGGTGTGAGGTGTTCACTGACTGTGCCTCGAACGACGAGGGGAGCCAGTACCAGGACTGTAACAAGGTGTGCCACAATGGCGGCAACCTGGCCGGATCATCGTGCTCCTGTACAGCGGCATACTACGGCCAGTGCTGCACCTCCAGTATGTGGGAGTTTACAACCTTTAAAACATACTTTATGTTTAAAATAATGATGCAGTGACTCAGTAATCCAGAGCAGTTGACTCAAACCAATCACGCAGCGGAAATATTAACTGATTTTAATAACGTGGCCACAACAACTAACGCGTTTGAACCCTATTTAACTGTATTAAGCAAACGATTCTAAATGCCCGCGCACGGTCGCACAATATCTAGTAAGGATAATATTAAATTCTGGATTCCTACACATGTTGTGTGTACAGACAAATAATTTCTCCATTACATACTTCGATGGCAGTTGATGATTAATAATTACTGAAGCGTTTTTTAAAACAACAAAATTCCATCTCAGCCTAGATGTACATTTATTTTAAAAAAAGCATTTGTATGTTAGCATCTTTCAACAACGACTGAAAGAACTCTTTACAAAAACGTTCTGATGCTTGTAATTGGCACACTCTAGTTAGGTTTCCGTAAGAAGATATTCTAAAAAATTGGGCTACTGTATATTTTGATTTCATTCTAAATAATCCAAAATAACTATGTTCAGTTGACTGTAATTATTTATAAATTATCTTTTCAGTTTACGACTGCGGTGTACCAGACCCCCTTCAAAATGGGGAGGTCACCTACACAGCAACGACGTACGGGAGCGTCACAACCTATTCGTGTCACCAAGGTTACAATATGACCGGTGGTGACGTAACACGTACCTGTCTGTCAGGCCCTTCGTGGAGTGGAATGCTGCCATCTTGTGCTTGTAAGTGACGTGCATAAATCATTTATACATTCTGCCTTGAAACTAACAAACGCAGGATGCTTTAACAAACCCGAGGACACAAAAACGCAGGCACGCGCACACGAGCATACGCGCTTTCACATGAAAGTATATACACGAGTTTTACAATATATACGACAGTGATAAATATAATTAACGACTGATGTAATCAGTGTAGAGCGTTTGGTTCCAGGTTGAAACGGTTTGATTTACGAATGGTTCGAATTAATGCCGTAAAGTGTTACAGGATGCTTCTGGATTTGGTAGGCTCCGTCTTGGAATGTTGTCACTGTATAATAGTCATGCTTCTTGGTCTAATGAAAACGCTTCATTCTATCTTAAGTAAACAACGTTTTCAAATAAATGTATAACATTTTTACGGTTTATCAAAATAAGTGCTTTGGACGTATGTTGTTGTATGTTGATGATAAATGCAAGTTTCTCTTAAAAGGCAAAAGTTCAATGGCAATGCTTTAGCCGCCTTGCTAAAAAACAAGCAAATACAGTGGTAGATCCACGAAAGTTCGGCCCATTATCAGAATAATATGACATGGTCTGTTGTCATGCTACATGTTCACGTCATGCTATACATAGTGAAAGCAGCACGATATCTCAGAATAATTGGACGTTAGCTGTAATCACAACTAATACAAGAAACATAAGTCCAATGAAGAGTACATGCAATCCATTCAGCGCTGAATTATGCAGTGCATGCAGTGCTTTGATTTTTCAGACGCTCAGCACTGCAGCAGCGGTCCATGTCAGAACGAGGCTACGTGTGTGGACCACCTGGGTTACTACACCTGTGTCTGTCAACCCGGCTGGAGCGGTGCCAACTGTGAAAACGGTGATTATTCCCCAGTATAATATCAAACGTTTTTGGGGGCAGGCAAATTGTATTATTCTTTTACAAATGGCGAAGCCAGAACTGAAAATAATTAATTGTGCTTATCATGAAAGCTTGACCACCGATTATAAAACATGATCCAACTTATTAGATAATATATATTGCTGAGCGCATTTTAATCCTTTATTAGACTTCCTTTTTTTCGGAGAGTATATACCCTCCTCGTTCACACATTATCGAGTCAGACAGCAACATCATGGTTAAAGGTACATACATATATGTTCAGTAAACCATACATGTATATTGCTGGGTTAATTTAAAGCTCTTTATATTATTATTCATATAAATTTTACTACTCCACCAGATGATTATCAAAAAACGATATTTTAACATTGAAAAGAATCATTCCCTACTGAAATGATAGGCTTGTACTACGTCATTTTCGGTTTTCTCAGACGTGCAGCCGCCAGTGTACGACAGTTGCCATGGAGATATTTACGTCAACGCCACTGAGCACACCGTCGACGTCAACTGGGTGGTCCCGACGTTCTCCGACCCAATGAACACAGAACTCATTGTAACGAAGAACTATCCGAGTCCCGCATTCACGTTTCCCTGGGGTGACTTCACCGTACAGTATGTGGCCACCAAACCGTCAAATGGTCTGCAGACAGAGTGTGCATTTCAGATACACGTCAGGCGTAAGTTGAAAAAAAATGTTGCTAATTTTTTTTTTAAAATGTATTAGTATTTTTGTAGTATTGCTCGTTAACTGTTGTTGTCTGTTGCTTTTTTTACTTTACAGGCAAACCTTTACAAACAGTGTTCTTTTGGCATATATATAACGCAGAATATTTTTAAACATGCCACAAACGATGAATAGTGACACAAAACAGTAACCTCATACATTACAATATTCCGTGTCAACCACCCGTGACTAAAACTTGTTTAACTGTGCACAAGCTAGAGATGCAGTTTTAGGGACCTAGGCATGCCGTGCCGGGATTTAAACCATTGGTCGCCGCTCTACGCGATCACTATAGAGACGGGCTTTGTAGCAATTATATTATTCAGACACTATATTTTATGCAGCCACGCCCTGTGCGGAGCTGAACACGCCAACTAACGGGGCTGTGGTGTGTAACGGCTGGCAGACAGACTATGGCCGCTTCTGCATGATTGCATGTCTCCAAGGTTACACAATAGACCCCGCCCTCTCCTACGACACATGGTTTGTTTGCGGTGCCTCCGGTAACTGGATAGCATCAGACCCGCTTCCGGATTGCACCGGTAAGAAAATAGTGTTAAGATCTTTTAGAAATATAGTGATTTTAATGCTTGTAAGAAAGTTTCGCTCTCTCAAAAAAAAAAACACCACCACCGCATTGTTTAACGGCTCCGGACTTAGGTCTTACAGCGGTTGGTGCCATTAGCGATATCCTGGTCGTACCTACAGAAGCATGGTTTAGTTAATATACCTTAAAGAGATAAACAGTTAGGGTTTGAAACTGTTTAATGGGGTATTTACATAATTCAGTCAAGTGTTAAAGCTTGTATCCGACAGTTTGGCGCATTTATTTTTCTCTCAAACAACCAAATAAATTAGTGTTGCCTATCACGAAATACTGTTTTATTGATGCCTACCGATATGAAAAGTAAAGCATAACACCCTATTCGTCATTACAAACATGTATTTCATATCTGAGCCACGCTGCACGGATAGCTATTTTTTTAACTAAGAAAACCACGTTTACTTTCGAGCTCACGTTACATCAATAACCGGGTAACTCGCTATGACGTCGATATCTATTTTTAACAGAAATCCCCATCTTGCCTTTTTATAGTTTCGGAAAGAATGAGCATTTAAAGCGATTTGTTTTACGTTTTCCACTATCTCAAAATTAAGACTGTGTTCAAAATTGTCTTTATTTAGTTTTAAATACGAGTGTATACAGAAACTATGCCCAAAGTTCCCTAAATAGGTAAGATATTGTTAGATAGTTGATAGAGGCAAACTGTCTGCTACAACCTTTAAACGGGCGCGTATCTGGGCCGTTTTTGAAGTTACGCACAATTACAAGGGAAATACCCTTTGTAGTAATACTTTTGAATATATTCGGTTCTTTTCTAATGAAAAACAGGTAAAATGCGGACATGCGAGGAACTTAGCGCAAAATATGAACGACCTTTTCAACTTTAATGGTGTGGTAATAAGGTTTTATAACATAGAAACAGCGGAAATATATCATTCTTAACCCGGGCTAGGCATCGACTTTCTTAGTGTTTTTGGTACTTTTAGATTTTCCGAATTTTCGAACGGAGGTTACGCACGTGCGTAAAGTGCGTAATGGCAGAAACGCGCCTGCCTTTAAAGATACAAAAGAACTTAGCAGTCGGAATATTAACATGAGGCAAATATTCTTTTGGGGATTTCCTCAATCTAAGGTTGCTTTAAAATTGTTATCCGACATTTCGTCTTCATCAGATGCACCTAAACCGGGATTGGAGGAATTGGGGCAAAATTCTTGAAAGAGTCAAACCTTTGTCTGACAAAAAACGGTTTTGAGCACTGTTTAAATTGTAAGGCCGTCAAAATCGTGAACTAAATCACTCTACATGCCCATTCTTTCTAAAACTATAAATAAGCACGATTGTGGTTTCTGCTAAAAATAGACATCGACGTCAGAGCGGATTACCCGAATGATTATATAAAGTTTCGGGTCACGTGGGGTTTTTTAGTTCAAAAATAGCTAACTGTGCAGCGTGGCTTAGATAGGAAATACCTGTTTGTAATGACGAGTTATGTGTAAAAGTTCACTTTTCCCACAGATGTAGGACATGAATAAGTAGCATTAAGCGATTTTTTTTTCAGGCAACAATAAGTTATTTGATTCTTTGAGAGAGAAACCTCTAGTCCCAACTGTCGGATGCCACTTTTAAGATTACATTATGTTGAAATCAAACACAAGTATGTAATCTTAATGTCTTGTTTTGTTTTGTCTGCACAGTTTCGGTTGTTAACGCCCCGGACAACCCTTACCAACCGGAGTATAATGTCCATACGATTACGTCATGCACTGACGTCACGAACGTAAAATCGCTCTACATCAGCAAACTACAGGAAGAGGGGTCTTTTTCAGAATTCTGTTCTAAATACCCGGATGAGTGCAGCGTAAACAATGTAAACGTCCATTGTACGTAGTGCTGCGATTTGTACCACGCATAGGACATAGTTGTATACTTTTTATCGAATAATGACGACCGATTGGGGACCAGTTTCATTTCAAGTCGTAAAAAGATCGTCAGTATACTGCGAAGTTTGATATCGCCAAAAATACACATTATCCATTTCCTATCCATGACATTTACTTTATAATATTGGCAAGTTTCGTGTTTGCGTGTGTGCCTATAAATATATATATATATATATATATATATATATATATATATATATATATATAGAGAGAGAGAGAGAGAGAGAGAGAGAGAGAGAGAGAGAGAGAGAGAGAGAGAGAGAATGAGAGAGAGAGAGAAAGAGAGAGGGGAGATAGAGAGACGACGACGACGATAAAAACAGAGCTGATATGCGGTTTGTGATAATATACTTCTACAAAGACAACTGTCTGAGGGGCGATCTTAACGATTATTCTTTTCTTCGTACTACTAGGAAAAAGAAACTGATGGCATGTTGTACTAACAGGTTTAAAGTTCAGTGCAGATGTAGAACGTTGTTAGTTGAATACAGAAATGCCAAATTGGAGTTATTTTGTTGTTAATAGATTATAAAACGCGAATTGCAAAATGACTATTGACAGAAAAATTATATTCAATGGTTTGTACATAGGTGTATTGTTAGGTATGTTTTATTGAGTCTATTATATGACTTCATGGAAAAACTCGATATGTGACCTACATCCTTTTTATCTTTATATTATTGTTTGGGAATAATGGCTCTTAGTAATAAAATACTTGAATCAAATGCTCATTGATCATTTCAAAATACATGAATCAAATGCTCATTTATCATTTAACCAGAGTCTTCTCATTGTCCATTCATGGCAAAGATTTTGCAAACTTATTTAAGTGTTGTTAACACAAATAAGTACAAGAAATCTGTTGATGCGAAACATCAAAGGCGACGCAAACGATAAAAATTTCGTGTACCAAACATACTTTACCCCATGTGCAAATGTCAATGAGCATTCCATTAGAGCAACTTAATTAGAGATATTTTTTTAATTCAAATGCATTTTAAAAAAATAAAATTAAAAAAAAAAATAGAACTTCGTGTACCAAATTATGACCCGTATTTTATCCGCAAAACAGATTTTACCCCATGTGCAAATGTCAATGAGCATTCCATTAGAGCAACTTAATTAGAGATTTTTTTTTAATTCAAATGCATTTTAAAAAAAATAAATAAAAAATAAATAAATAATAGAACTTCGTGTACCAAATTATGACCCGTCTCCCCATGTGCAAATTTAAGTGAGCATTCCATATATAGGCGTCGCGCTCCAGCGCGTCGCCAACAATGATCGAGATAAAAGCCTAAAAAGAACTTCGGTATATACATTATCAAAATTGACGGTTGAAAGATTCAAATATAAAATAAGAACACCAACTCTTGCAAGGGAGCACGTCAATCGGATCGGCTAATTCACGAACCATCTCTCGGATGTAGGACTGGAAAACCCCGCGAAAATAAAGATACCGGTAAGGTAAATGTGACTCATCAAAACAGCACAAAATAAATGTTTTTGTTATTTCTACTTCTAATGCAGTAACAGTTGTATATCTAACGAGATGTGAACAGTTAAATTAATAAATAAATGTTTATACGCTGAAATAATCGTGTACATCACACCTCAAGCTTTCTGAAGAACTTTTTTATGGCGTATTCTTCTTCCGGCGAACAAAACGATCGTGATTCTG
>CM017572.1:37444735-37485971 GCA_007844125.1 Sinonovacula constricta
ATAAAAGCGCCCAACCTTTTTAATAAATTCTTATTTCAATCAATATGATTCCTTTATATGCGCATGCTTGAATCTTAAGTGTTTTCAAAAGTTTAAAATGTAGAAAAATCTTGAATTTATGCAGTTACTATATATCAAAATACCTACCCACTTTTAATAGATAGAGTAAAGTCCCTTTACTTTCGAAAAGAGGGAATGACACTGCTACACGATGATGACGCAATAATTTAAATACGTTTTTTTTTTCAATCAATGCAGTCAATTTGTACCACGTGATCATCCTGTACATAGCTGTATTGGGCAGTACATCGTCCAAAAAATAGACTATGTTATTAGACAGTAACCTCAACATCTCGGACACAAACAATAAACGATAAAAACGGTTAACAAATAAGACTCGGGATGAAATCGATGTATGCAAGCGCTTTATAAAATAAAGAGCTAGGATGTGAGCTATCTAAGGCGCCGTAAAGAGCATGCGCTTTAAACAAGATGACTATCCTGGGAACTAAATACTTTATTACACTGTCAATTAGATAATAGACATTTGACAGAACCGAACCTTAACTGTGATGGGAAGAAGAGTATATTTTCTACTTTGTTTTCCTTGTTCTCTGCTACGTCTTTATTTACAAGCTGCAGTGCTAACATCGGAATACTTGGTTACTTTTATTAAACAATACTTCGCCAAAGAGCTGCGAATCCATATAACGCCAGCTATTTTTTATTTATTTTTTTCATAATTGTAATTAACGCATTAATGTTGCAAGCCACAATCTTAAAAAAACGAAATACTCAGTTCTTTTCCCTGAAAAACATCTGACAGAACAGCTGCGTTTTCCTATTTTGCAAGTTACATTAACCTCCCCATAAAAATGCATTCCATAAGAGGCACGGTCCCCAGAGCGGCGCCAATTATATATTGCTTATAATAAGAGATTACTATTCACGCGCGCTCGAATAACGGAAGCGTTAGCCAGCGTTCCATTTTAAAGACACACACACACACACAAACATCTGTTAGAATAGGGCCTACTGTAAGTGGAAGACAAAAATGGCCATAGAAAAAAAACTATTATTTATTTACATTTATGTCATTTATAATTCCAAAAAGTTTTAAAAAGTCTGTGTTGTTTGTAAATCCAAAATAATGATAACGAACGTATAATAAGTGTATAATTATAGGTCCATAACAGTAAAATCAGTGGAGAGGATGCATCCTTGCAAAGGGAGGCAAGTAGTAAGAGTAACCGTCAGAATTGCAACAGTTGTTTCCCTTAGGTTGATAACCTACCGGCGGTTGGCGAATGCAGAGTCATTTACATGTATTATTACATGCAAAAGGGATCAGTTGAACATTTGGAGAGAAACTCCGACGCATATCAGCTCGGAAAAGTTATACATCCGAGAGATAATTCGTGAATTACCCGAGGTGTACCGATTGGGGTAAGATGTTGTAAAAATGTATCAGATACTTAACCGTAAATTGACGGATACCACCTTTAAACCAAATTTCTACGCACAAGGACAAAAACACGAAAAATAAATATAAAAAAATAGAGTACTTTCTTTCCAAACTTTCCACAGCCGCTTCTCAGTGGACGCAGATATGTGTCTTGTTAATTTAAAGAACAGAACAGAACTTTATTGACTTCAACTACAATAGTTTCTCGTCAACAAACATGTTCAAACAATGTGTATACAATGTGAAATCATGTGAGATTTACATATTTCATAAACGCTTAATCACAAACAGTAATAACATTATTGCAACAGACATAATTTTTGATATTTATTTATTTATTTATGTTTAATTATTATTATTATTATTATTATTATTATTATTATTATTTTTATTATTATTATTATTATTATTATTATTATTATTATTTGTGTTATCCTTATGTGCTCTTATAGAGAATGATTTTTTTACTTGTACAATAAATGATGATTAATTGGAGACTGAACTAGTATTAGACCTCCTTTTGTCGTATTACAACGTAGACTATTTAAACAACTTATGCGTCCGCAGAGAAAGCAATACAATCATAAAACCATGTACGGTGCAACTATCTTATCATATGTATCATTTATATGATGGTAGTCTGCCAATGGTGACTGTAAAATAATTTAAGACAGTAAACTTGAATAAATAAGTTTATTTGTTATTTTTTGTCAATACAGCATTAGCACTGAAAGGAAATGTGTAAGGGATTAATAGACTCGTGTATTTACATAATACTGAAAGTCCTAGAATACTGAACATAACAGTTTAAACAACAACAGCAACAACAACAACATATTTCACAATTCACAGGTTAAGTTTATCATTATATAAAATCACTTTATTAGGGCAAAGTATAAACATGTAAAATGTAAAAGACATCAGGCTCTTTTACAGATAATAGGAAATATAACGGCCATTACATTTTTGTGCTTAGTTTCAAATCTGGTTGCATAAATTGTATTGATAAGGTATTTTTATTTCATATTAACTGCAAAGATATAATTAAAAAAAAGGTACATTACTTTGTGATGCGTGTCACGAATTGGTTCTTACTAAATAACTATTTAGTCAAAGAACATATGGTAATAAAAATACATTTTAATTATAATTTATATTTTTATTAAATATGCAAAAAATATAATCAAATCATTAAGTTTGTGCAACCAGATTTGAAACTAACCAAAAAAGTGATGGCTGTTATTTTTTCCATTGATCTGAAAAAAAGCCATAGAGCAACAATATAAATTAGAAGCGCATGACGTGACATTGTGATTTAAATTCATCCTCGGATTTAAATATCTCCCATTCGTATTCGGGCCTCTTTTACCACGCCCAAATTTCTTACCAAGTTTTCTGGACCTGCAAATTGTTATGTCTACTTTATGACCAACAACATGTGTTAAAAAAATTATATTCCGTAGTGTAGTCAGATATAGAGCAATATATTTCGTAGTGTAGTCAGATATAGAGAATATATTCAGTAGTATAGTCAGATATAGAGCAATATATTTCGTAGTGTTGTCAGATACAGAGCAATATATTTCGTAGTGTAGTCAGATATAGAGCAATATATTCAGTAGTGTTGTCAGATATAGAGCAATATATTCAGTAATGTTGTCAGATATAGAGCAATATATTTCGTAGTGTTGTCAGATATAGAGCAATATATTCCGTAGTGTTGTCAGATATAGAGTAATATATTTAGTAGTGTTGTCAGATATAGAGCAATATATTTCGTAGTGTTGTCAGATATAGAGCAATATATTTCGCAGTGTAGTCAGATATAAAGCAATATATTTCGCAGTGTAGTCAGATATAGAGCATAATTTTCAGTAGTGTTGTCAGATATAGAGCAATATATTCAGTAGTATTGTCAGATATAGAGCAATATATTCCGTAGTGTTGTCAGATATAGAGCAATATATTTCGTAGTGTAGTCAGATATAGAGCAATATATTTCGTAGTGTAGTCAGATATAGAGCAATATATTCAGTAGTGTTGTCAGATATAGAGCAATATATTCCGTCTTGTTGTCAGACATAGAGCAATATATTTCTTAATGTAGTCAGATATAGAGCAATATATTCAGTAGTGTTGTCAGATATAGAGCAATATATTCAGTAGTGTTGTCAGATATAGAGCAATATATTCCGTCTTGTTGTCAGACATAGAGCAATATATTTCGTAATGAAGTCAGATATAGAGCAATATATTCAGTAGTATTGTCAGATATAGAGCAATATATTCAGTAGTGTTGTCAGATATAGAGCAATATATTTCGTCTTGTTGTCAGACATAGAGCAATATATTTCGTAATGTAGTCAGATATAGAGCAATATATTCAATAGTGTTGTCAGATATAGAGCAATATATTCAGTAGTGTTGTCAGATATAGAGCAATATATTCCGTAGTGTTGTCAGATATAGAGCAATATATTTCGCAGTGTAGTCAGATATAGAGCAATATATTCAATGGTGTTGTCAGATATAGAGCAATATATTCCGTAGTGTTGTCAGATATAGAGCAATATATGCCGTAGTGTTGTCAGATATAGAGCAATATATTTCGCAGTGTAGTCAGATATAAAGCAATATATTTCGCAGTGTAGTCAGATATAGAGCAATATTTTCAGTAGTGTTGTCAGATATAGAGCAATATATTCAGTAGTGTTGTCAGATATAGAGCAAAATATTCAGTAGTGCAGTCATATATAGAGCAATATATTCCGTAGTGTTGTCAGATATAGAGCAATATATTCAATAGTGTTGTAAGATATAGAGCAATATATTCAGTAGTGTTGTCAGATATAGAGCAATATATTTCGTCTTGTTGTCAGACATAGAGCAATATATTTCGTTCTGTTGTCAGATATAGAACAACATATACCGTATTGTTGTCAAATATAGAGCAATATATTTCGTAGTGTTGTCAGAAATTGAGCAATATATTCAGTAGTGTTGTCAGATATAGAGCAACATATTCCGTCGTATTGTCAGAAATTGAGCAATATATTCCGTCGTGTTGTCAGAAATTGAGCAATATATTCCATAATGTTATTTATTCTACATCTATCTGAACAAGATAGCAGTCACGACCTTGAATGAAAAAATACAATTATATTAAATATCAGTCTAAAGTTTAAACTATTAGAAAAATCCCCAACATACTCCACTGAATATGCAATAAAAAGTCACAATATAAACATACGTGTGTAAGTTTACCATGTAATACTTTATTGAATGATTCATCGTTGATCAAGAGATTTTAATACCAATAAAGGCTACTATAAACCGACATTCTTCATAGACAAACTTTATAAAAACAGCAATTAGTAAAATCAATATTTCCGTACGGGGAGTCGATTGGCCTCTAGAGGGACCGAGATGGTACCGGTTGTACTAAGCTGTGGATTGGGACGTTTTGACATAATATATCTTCAAGTAGTCTGCCTGGTCCTCGGGCTCTTAGCATGTTTTGTATTCGAGTTGTACAGACAATTTATAACCTGTCCCTGGGGGACTATTTGAAGTGGCGTATGAATATGTGGGTTATTAGGTTTACACAGAATGTGTGACCAGGATTATAATTTTAAGCCTTCCATACAAATGATTGACACGTTTTGAAGTGTCTTAAACCCCTATATTTTGACTACACTATGTAAATGGAAAGTAAATGCCTTATAAATTAAATTGTTTAAACGTATGTGTTTATTGTCAGAAAGAAGAAGCAAATCTTTCCTCCCCCCTCTCTCTCTCTCTCTCTCTCTCTCTCTCTCTCTGTCTCTCTCTCTCTCTCTCTCTCTCTCTCTCTGTCTGTCTGCCTCTGTCTGTCTGCCTCTGTCTGTCTGTCTGTCTGTCTGTCTCTCTCTCTCTCTCTCTCTCTCTCTCTCTCTCTCTCACGCACAACCACATACTCTCTTACCCTCTGTCTTTTCGCCTCTCTCCCTTTAACCTTTCCATAAATTTATTTCCCGTTTCATTTTATATTGAATATAAAGCGAATGCATCTTTACAATAAACCAAACCCCTGATAGGAAGGGTGGACCTGTCAAAAGGTGATATCCGATAGCTTGGACTAATTTTATTTCTCCCATGCAACCAAATAAATCATTTTAACTGAAAAGATCTCGCTAAAAGCTATTTATTGGTGTCCTACACCAGTATGAAAACTAAACACCCCGCTTGTCATTACAAAAATCCAAGCCACGCTGCACAGTCAACTATTTTTAAACTAAAAAAAAACATGTGACCGTTTTCTTATGAGAAGATGTCGTTATATGATCATACGGGTAATCTGCTCTGACGTCGGTATCTATGTTTAGCTGAAAACCCCATCGTGCTCATCTATACATTTTTAAATAATGGGTATTTTTAATGTAATAATTGATATTTTTCACAATTTGTGTTGACCTACGATTGAGGTAAGCTTACTTTACTAAGGCATGTATTCACCAATTATTCCTAAGCCTAAGTCATGATTTAAGCCCAAGTCACAATTTTCATACCCTCAAAAAAGCTTATTTATGTAATTTCCATAAGATTTTAAGCTGAAAGTAGCAAAGTTGAAGTGTCATGTAACAATTACAGACATGTAGCTAAATACATAATGAAGATATTGTGGATTGAAATCCATGACTTGAGCAACTCTTACTTAAGAATGGTTGGCGAGCAATAGTAAACGGTTATGCAGTAAGTACGCACGGATTCTTCGTAACAGGGGTAAGATGTTAAATGTATTAGATATAGACAATCTGTTGGACAGTACTTTTAACACATCAGCCAACATGGCCAAACCAAACAAAAATCGCTCCATACCTTCCACGAAAGCATCGACGAAATGGAAGAACAACACGAGTATGAGGCTGAGCACCTCATATATTCTGTAAGTTATAGAAATATATTAATTAATCAAGTTTATTATGTAGACTAACTTTTCTTAAAGTATGTGATAAAATGTATAGAAAAGGACAGGAAATGTTTATGGATCAAGCCCATTTGGATACAGATGAATGAAAGGAAAAATATGAAAATTTATCTTGCCGTAAAAATTATGTTAGGAAATGAACACCATGATAAATGAGACATAAAAAAGACTCATTAAAAGCTATATACATTTTGCTAAATTAAATTTATAACATTTTCAAAACATGAACATTATATGCGGTAAAATGTCTTTTAAAAAGTTCAACTTCAAATATCTATCTAACTATGAAACTAAATCGCGAAGTTAGGTAAATAATCGTCTTCCCGAAGATCGGGACTCGGGTGTCTTCGGCCGCAGTCGGCTTTCGGCTTCGTGAGGCGGGTAAGGATGCTCTTCATGCGCTTGTTGGACACCCTTGGGCTGCTGGCAGGGGAATCCTCTTCCCAATCATACTCCATGAAGCCCTTCTGATACTTTTCGCATCCCCGGGGATTGGATTTTACTCGAGGGTTCTGGCTCAATCGCTCGACGATAGAGTCCACGTAGGAACTATCCGCCTTCCTGTAGAGTTAGAGATACACACTTTGTACGAGCAGGTTGGTGGTACGCTACTTAAATAATGTAAACCTACAGACATTTGCATATTGGTGGGCGCTACTTAAATTTGAGAAATCCCACAGACACTTGTATATAGACCATAAACCGCATAGAGCCTACGGCCGCATAGAGACAAAGACCGCATAGAGCCAAAGACCCGCATAGAGCCAGACACCGCATAGAGCCATAGGCAGCATAGAGCCTTCGACCGCATAGATATATAGACCGCATAGATTCATAGACCGCATAGAACCTTCGACCGCATAGAGCCTTAGACAGCCTATAGCCATAGGCAGCATAGAGCCTTCGACCGCATAGATATATAGACCGCATAGAACCTTCGACCGCATAGAACCTTCGACCGCATAGATATATAGACCGCATAGAACCTTCGACCGCATAGAACCTTCGACCGCATAGAGCCTTAGACAGCCTATAGCCATAGGCAGCATAGAGCCTTCGACCGCATAGATATATAGACCGCATAGAACCTTCGACCGCATAGAACCTTCGACCGCATAGAGCCTTAGACAGCCTACAGCCATAGACAGCATAGAGCCATAGACAGCATAGAGCCATAGACCTCATAGAGTCATAAACCGCATAGAGCCTTCGACTGCATAGAGCCAAAGGCCGCATAGAGCCTTAGACCACATAGAGCCTGCGACCGCATAGAGCCTGCGACAGTATAGAGCTAAGACCTGCATAGAGCCATAGACCGCATAGAGCCTTAGACCGCATAAAGTCACAGACCGCATAGAGCTTTAGACCGCATAGAGCCTTACACCTCATAGAGCCATAGACCGCATAGAGCCTTACACCTCATAGAGTCATAGACCGCATAGAGCCTTAGACCGCATAGAGCCTTACACGTCAGAGAGCCATAGACCGCATAGAGCCGTAGACTGCACTTTATATTTAAAATATTGAATACATCTCTACTGATGAAATCAGAGTACTGTTAATGAATAAATAATAATAATAATAATAATAATAATAATAATAATAATAATAATAATAATTATAATAATGATAATTATAATAATATTAATAATAATAATAATAATAATAATAATAATAATAATTATAATAATAATAATAATAATAATTATAATAATGATAATAATAATAATAATAATAATAATAATAATAATAACAATAATAATAATAAATATATTATTGAGGTTGCACTGATAACTAAAATAGTTATGAGCCGTCGTTGAACAGCAGTTTTACATCTAATCTAGCGATCAACAGCAATACATGATTCCACTACATACCGTGTTTAAACAGAATTTGCATTTCAGCAGGAAATACAAAATGTAAATTGACCTACTGTGGTCATACAGTTTTGCGCGTCATTATACAAGTTTAAGTGTCGGACACGTCAATATGTCCATATGTTACAGCTGCGAGTATTTAACCAAATATTATCAGCCGCCATTATTAGATTAACAACTACTTACTAGACCGGACAGAGGGGAAACCTGTGAGTAATGTATGTACGGATGGGATTAAACACTTGGCCAGGAGGCCAGGCAAGCAAACACAAGCATCGATCAGTTTTATGACCTCGCTTGAAAAAGCAAATATCACTCTGGAGTAAATATTGCCTTGTAATACTAGCTTTGAAAATCTTTAATTGTCAATAACAACGATTAGCTAGACGGTTAAACGGAAACTTAGTGAAAACAAACAATTTGCTTAAAATGCCTGATATATATACAGATCGTCGAGTTGAAAGATATATGTAGATAATGTAATTGATACCAAGAGAAGAAGTATGAGGAGGAGAACAAGGAGGATCGTTATTGCAGAAGTGGTGTTGGTGTTAGTGATGAGGGTGATGATGATGATGACGATAATATCAGTGATCATGACGATGACGATGATGATGATGATGATGATGATGATGATGATGATGATGATGATGATGACGATAACGAAGATGATGATGATGATGATAACGAAGATAATGATGATCTTAATGCTGGTGACGAAGCTGCTGCTACTGCTGCTGATAATTACAGTAATGATGATGATGATGATGATGATGATGATGATGATGATGATGATGATGATGACAATGACGGCGGCGATGACGATGCTGCTGTTATTGATGCTGCTGCTGGTGCTGTTGACGATAAAGATGATGATAAAGATGATGATGATGATGATGATGGTGATGATGATGGTGATGATAAAGATGATGATGCTGCTGCTGGTGCTGTTGATGATAAAGATGATGATGATGATGATGATGATGATGATGATGATGATGATGATGATGATGATGATGATTATGACTATATTTTACCTAAATGCCGGAGCTCTGGGAATGGAGATATCAAACTCAGGTATATACTCCATGTTGGGTATCCGGGCAGCCTTCCGCCTCCGATGACGGTCCTTGGCAGCTAGCTCGATCTCCAGGAACTCTGGTCGGTACAACTGATGGCGGGGAACTACTTTGTGCATCGTCTTCTCCCGCGTCGTGTACAGGTGTTTGATATTCCTACTCTGCAGCGCCCCATATGTGACGTTGAAAGCCATTTTTCGAGTTTGATTTTTTCTCAAGATTAATCTCTTTGGTGAAAGGGTAGACCTGATGTCGAAACAAAAGCACAAGCAAGTTAGTAGTTTATTGAATTTTTCATGATTCTGAGAATGAAAATCTTAATATACAAACTTATATTTCCTGTACGTTTATTAATCCGGGCTTGAATGTGGAAAAAATGAGATTGAAAATCGTAACTTAACACACCACGGAGCATATGATTGTGTCTCTCTAGACCCAACATTACACTTTTTTACGCTTCTGTCTCGATGACGCTAAATGTATTCAAAGTGTAAACATCAAACGGGCTTTTCAATGCCTGATTTATTGAATGTATAATAATCGGACAATACCAACGTATACTGTTACACCGTTTGTCTCCGATGTTTTGTTTGTCGCAGCTGTGACGGGAAACTGCGCCGCTATACAGATCAAATTCATAAAACGCTTCCGATGATGGTCGTTCTGTAATGGGGTTGTTGTTTTTTTTTAGCAAGGAAAAGTAATTTTGTACAATCTAACAACATACTTAGATGAAAAAAAGAGAATGGAGTTTCGGGGTTAAAACCCAAAACTTAATCTAGCATCAATGTTTTAAGATGGACACTGTATTAATTTTATTATATTGCACCGTATCATATTATATTATATTTTGTCGTATTGTATCATATCGTATTGTATCGAACAATATTTATATTTAATATATAGTGATGATATAGTGAAATAGTATTAAGTCATATTTGTATTTAATATATATTGATGAGTGCAAACGTGTCAAATTATATCATATCACTTCTTATCGCGACAGAAAATCATTCATTTTTTTTTAAAAAAAGTCAAACTTAAGTCTGAGAAAAGACTATTTTGAATACTGCCTAAATTATAAGACAGTATAATTTCTGATATAAATCACTCTACATGTTCATTCTGTCCAAACTATAAATATGATTGGGATTTCTGCTAAAAATAGACATCGACGTCATAGCGGTGTACTCAAATGATGATAGTTAGAGGTCACATGGTTTGCCCAGTTTAAAAATAGCTAACTGTGCAGCGTGGCTCAGATAGGAAATACCTTTATGTAATGACATTTGACGTGTAATGCTTCAATTTTCACATAGATATAGGACATCAGCAGTCAGCATTTTGCGAGGTCTTTTCAGGCAACAATAATGTATTTGGTTCTTTGAGATAAAAAAGATCTTGTCCAAACTGTCGGATACCACCATGATTTAACACTGGGGTGGAATGTCAAAACGTAATCAATATACTCTACCTGGGATATAAATGTCCAGAGGGTTTTATTTATTGTTTAATAATCCTCGATATTGTTAAACAGATATTTACTTTACTGTAAAAATATTATTTTAAGCCTGAAATGTTAACTAGAACCTTAACTTTAATTCAATTTTCAAGATTTTTCATGAACGATGTTTAAACAACCAACCAATCAATAAGTTCCATTTGCCACCTTGTGATTAAATATTAAATGCGAAGACTAATTAATATCAATGAGTATTTTATGTCTCACATTTTTTCTTTAATTAATTAATGCAAGCTCTTATAGAGCTTATGTTGACCTGTGTTGCAAATCTTGCCCCCCTCGAAGTAAGCGATATATCTTACAGGGGCGTAGCTTGGCATGGTATCGTGTGTATACATGGCTGCTAGAAGGGAGAGGAGGGGCGGGGATCGGGGGGCATGCTCCCCTAGCAAAATAGTGTTTCCAGATCGTAGCTGGCTTCTGCTGAGGTTTCGATATCATGATATAACTAAATTTTAAGTTAAATTTTATGTTACAGACATTTAAATATTAAAATAAGAATCAAGTTTAATGATGAAACTTCCTTATTGCTCACAGGAAAGCTATTCACACATTATGTGTTATCGTCCCGACAACAGAATTATCTTAGAATTTTCTGATTTAAAATACAAGAGTATAAAAACTTGTCCCTTACCAAACCTTGTCTCTTACCAAAACTTGTCCCTTACCAAACTGTACGGATAAGTTACTAAATTTAGAAACTCGTTTTCACGTTGTAAATAGAGGAACCAGTTAATTGCAATAAATGTACACCTAACCCCTTCTAGGGTAAGATTTTTATTGCAGATTTTTTTTATGTTTTAATTCTTTGCAAACAATGCATACGCAACTTCGTATTCAGCGTAAGAGGCAGCTACGCGCCTGTCTTAGTTAAACAGTTAATAGTAGTTTGGTTAATAAATGGCCATTTTCTGCACCCTGTTATTTGCGTACCACTCAAAACGCCAGTCATGATTTGTATATAATTTAAAATAATTACTTCAACTAATGTCCAACATTCTTTCAGGGCGTCTATAGAAAACCGATTTCACCCCTCGCACTAGATTGTTGAAATAGGTAATAAATTTACTTCGAGTGGTCTTCCATTTGAGAAAATCGATACACGGAAAACAAATTATCCACGTGATTTTGTCGAGATAAGCTTGAATAAAAAGGGTACAAGAAGGGAAACACTTTATTAAAAACGATTTTATAACTGAAACGAAAGCTCTGAAAAAGATAACAAACTACTTCGCAGCTTTTTCATAGCTTAAGAATATACCTTAACGTTACGGCGGTGTAAGAGTGGTTAAATCATAGGACTTCCATTGATTGATTGCCTCTTATAAAGTAGGTTCGATTCACGGTCGAGGCAAAGGACTTTAAGTGGCATGGTCTTCCAGCGGACCTGCGGTGTGCCGGTGGTTTGTCCAGGACATTTGTCGCGTGCTCTTCTCTAAAGAAAACTAGCAATCACAATAATAATCATTATTGTGACGCTGCGATATATTTTACAAAATACTGCGTCTTAATACAACTGAGATTGCATGTTTAAATGTGAAGAGATATATGATACCATTGCGATAAAATTTCAAACAAATCTTGAATCACAGTTAACAACCGATGAGTACCTGCCTCAACGATCAAAGTATTTATGCAAATAATGTGATAGACTCGTATATTGGCTGTGCTCTCTCTCTCTCTCCCTCTCTCTCTCTCTCTCTGTCTGTGTCTCTGTCTGTCTCTGTGTCTCTCTCTGTGTCTCTCTGTGTGTATGTGTCTCTCTCCTCTCTCTCTCTCTCCTCTCTCTCTCTCTCTCTCTCTCTCTGTCTCTCTCTCTGTCTCTCTCTCTGTCTATGTCTCTGTCTGTCTCTGTGTCTCTCTCTGTGTCTCTGTGTGTGTGTCTCTCTCTCCTCTCTCTCTTTCTCCTCTCTCTCTCTCTTTCTCTCTCTCTCTCTCTCTGTTTCTGTCTCTCTTTCTCTCTCTCCCTCTCTCCCCCTCTCTCTCTCTCTCTGTCTGTGTCTCTGTCTGTCTCTGTGTCTCTCTCTGTGTCTCTGTGTGTGTGTCTCTCTCTCTCCCTCCTCTCTCTCTCCTCTCTCTCTCTCTCTCTTTCTCTCTCTCTCCCTCTCTCTCTCTGTCTGTGTCTCTCTCTGTCTCTGTGTCTTTTCTGTGTCTCTGTCTGTCTCTGTGTCTCTCTCCTCTCTCTCTCTATCTCTCCTCTCTCTCTTTCTCTCTCTCTCTCTCTCTCTATTATTGCAGTCATTAACAAATTAATTGCAATAGGCTGCATTCGTATACAATTTTGTCCAGTTTGCTTTCTATTTTATGCGTTTGAGCTGTGGCATGGAAGAAAATTATGAAATTATGAACTACAGTTAATGAGTATAACTTGACATTTTAGGTGTCATTTTTCAGCTGTTATTTTCGGCTTATCATGTTCGAGTTACTGAACTATTCGGGTGCTTTGCTCGCTTTCTTTCACGATTCTACCGAGGATTCTACACAACACTTGTTCGCTTCACTATATTCCAGCCATAGTATAACTGCTGTACATTTCAATTAATATTAATTTTACATTCCGATGCACGTGCAGAATACTTCACTTCCATCTCCAGAAATGAGAATTCTGATGTCAATGAACTTAAGTTCCCAGTGATAGAATATTAGCACAATCTTGTCTACGTCATTATTAAAAAGATTATAAATAATGTCGCATTACTTAATTTAAAGAGTAAGGCAATTTAACTGTAATAAAAAAATCCAACAGTTGGCCATAGCATAAGTATGTATTTTGTTTGTAGCTTTCCAGTCCTGAACTAAACAGGTGTCGACATTCTAACGTAAGATTGTACTTGATGACAGACTTGTTTTGATTTTATTATCTTTATACAGGTGCGTTTCTTTACTGAATAAACTTTATAAGCGCTGTTCTGTCTGAGAAAAGGGGAATGGCAGAGATAAGTAATTATGTGTTAACATGAAAATAAAACATGGTTTCATCCTTAAAGATTTTCGTAGATTAATAAGCTAACACTGACCGAAATAAAGATATGTATACACGGTATGTCGGCTGGTCAATGCCTCTAATATCACGGCTTATTATGGTTACGTTTATTGGGTTTATCGTCCCAACAGTATTTCAGTTATCTGGACACGGTGTCCACTTGAAGCAGATACAGTGCTGGCTTCACTGTGTATAGCATGTCGCGAACACCTGGCATGATATCCACACCAAGTCACATTATCCTGACACCGGGCCAACCAGTCGTGGAATTACCATTATATTTGCTTGAGCGTTAGCAAGGGAGTTATACCACTACCATGTTAACGACTTTTGTATGTAGCGGCCTGGGATCGAACACTGAGCCTCCCGTACTTGGATCCGACGATCTACCGAATGTGCTACCGGGTTCGGTCAAGGTTAATTATAAAGAGAGCATCAAAATGAGTTCTTGTATCTATTTAGATAATGTAGAAATATAAATAAATGTATTCAGTGTAGTCTTTTAATTAAACGTTCGAAATGCAACTTTGTTCTGTTTTAGACATACATCGCAGCGACACATTACATGCCAAGACCCACTCAGAAGTCAACTGATTCAAAATCATTATTTTACTCATTATATCAGCAAACACAATATCTTCCCTAAATGCCTGATAATTAGATAATTATTTACTGACGGATTACGTTTCTTAATTAATCAATACCCTAAAAGTAATTATAACTTACCTGTTCACGTAATTACGTCCATTTTTCTCTTCGGATTATTTTATTTTCATATAAATGTCATCTACTTCACTTTAGAGTCTACGACTTTGATTGCGGAACACTAAAAGCAAATCCATAAAAAAATATTTTAATAACGATATTCTGACATCGCCAGATTAACACAGTGTAGGCCCAGCGAGGGCCAGTGACGAACTACTTTCCATGTACGTATTAAAATACATCGACAGTTAATCCCCCACCCAAAGTTGGAGGAACGACTTTATATCCCCGAGTAAGAAGGTAGTTGGGGAGCAAGGAATGGAATTATCAATGTTTTATCAACACAGACCGTGTGTATACGATTTCGTATGTACATACGGCTACTATATAAATAGTGGCTTTCATTTGTCAAGTTAAAAAGCGACAGTTCGGCTATTCATACGCTCGGGAAATAAGTACACGGGTAAAAAAGAGGTCGTTTCCCAATATCTAACCATGCCTATTTAATTGGTAGTGTTCTTTGTATTGAATAGTTACTTTGGGTGAACAAATTAAATTTGCTTTCATTAGACTGGCATGCTACAACTGATTATGGCACCGAATCTACAGAAGGTTTAATTCAAAAATTCGAAAAAAACAAACACACACACTAGGAAACCGTCGCTGATAAAACGAATATGAACACATCAACATTCATCAGTCGTCTCCCCTTTCTACAAACATGACTTCTGCCAAATTTACATTGCATTCGACGGCAATTAAAACACAAAAGGCAAGTTGAAATATAATACCGTTGCACGTGTATAAGTGTCTGGTTCTATATATAGTTTGGAAACACTGACCAACCACGCGAGGTTTGACCTTGACCTACAATAAATTACATTTGTTTTGTTTTGTTTTTGAAATACATTGCAGCGACTTTTTATGATCATTATAGCAACGTCCAGCTTTTTGGTGGAGGCAGACCCCAGACAAATGTCTGAGTAAAACAACCGACGCACCGCAAGTCAGCTGGAAGACCTTCTCACAGTACTAGTAAGTCCTTCGCTCCGAAGGAGACTCGAACCCACGCGGTGAGAGGCTAAGCAATCAGAGGGGTTACAGATCGGCGACTCTACCCCTACGCCACGGGCGCCCCTGCAATAGTGTACGCTATGGTATATATTAAACGAATGTTGACCATGATTTAAAATCATATTGAGTATATGGTACAGGGACTGCAAGCCATCACATGTACCGAAAAGGTAGATATAACTTGGAATAGGAAAATACAACAGGTGCAATATACACATGCAATAAATTTGACTTAGTGCTTGAAAAAGAAATAAGTTTGCAAAGAGAAATGGGGTAATATAGACAAAGAAAGGTTCTACAATTTTTCAAACTCGACTGAAATTCGTAATCCGAGGCCGAATGTAGGAGAGTGTTACCAATTTTAATGCTGAATAGAATTTCTAGTCATTATTACCGTACATCTTGAGATTTGCAATTGCATTTAAAGAGAATTGTGTCAATATTTTCCTAGTTCTTTCAGACATATTTTTCAAGCACCATTAAGAAGTTTATCGGCAGATTAAATTTAATCTTCGCGTCTTGTTGTAATTGTAGTAATTAAAATTTGATAATAATGTGTCAATATTTGCCCATGGTTGTCAGAATAGAACCCGAAAGTTGCCCAGGCATGTGAGAAAGCTTATCCTTAAGTCAACCACTCGTGGAAATATTTGTGATTCATTTAAAAGAAAAAAAAAATATTAGGATCGTTTCATTTTGCCTAAATATGTATTCAATTCAATCCAATCAAACATGGCCGATTGTCTTTACAATGAACATTATACTATACTTGTTTATATAACCCAGTTTACGGCGCATTAACAAAAACATCCATATTGCCTGTCACTCTTTTATATATGAAGTTTATTCAACAACAAAATGTAAGGTTGATTGTAATAATTTAATACTTGAAAACTCAATAACATCATTTACGTCAATACTTTTTTAGACAACAAACTTAGTCCGATCACCTAAACAACAACTGTATAACATTTAAAATACACGTACAGTCAAACCTCAATCATTCGAAGTTCAGGGGACATACAGAAAAAATTCGATGTATCCAAACTTCGAGTAAAAGGGAGTGAAATTTCAAAACTGACAAGAACACTTAATCGTGATTTGTTGTGGCAGAATCAGTAATAAACAGAACAAAAATTATGATATTTACTACACATGTGATAAAAGAAAAAATGTTTCATACATTTTGCGAAATAATGGAACCACTCTTTAAGCAGTAAATGAAGAAGAACATATTGCATGCACATAATACATGCGAGAAGCCGTAACAAATAAATACACCCATTGCACTCACAGAAGTAACATTTACATTTCCGGTTACAGTCACGTGATCGGGTGTTTATCTGTTACAATAAATCGACCTCTATAAAAACTAAACAAGTTTTTGTTGATAGACTTATACATGTACGCATTTTATATTGTTTCAGTTGTGGATAAAACATGAACTTTGAACAACAAATACATAAAACAGTGACAAATATAAAGTTATTTTATTTGATACACTTTGCAATGAGGACAGGAGATCAGCAATCTTTGTTAAATTAAAAATTATAAATGTTTTATGTTCATAAAAATAACCAGAAACATAAATATTCCGCATCAGCTCATAGGCGAAGTGCGGGAGGCAACTCCGCTGCGGCCAATATGCCATTTCTTTAATATTCGATAGTTACCTCTCTTTAGTGTAATGTTTGATTTTACCTTGGAACTTTGGAAACTTACCGGACCTGGTAGCGCAATCGGTAGACCGCTACATACCAATGTCATGATAATGTGATTGGGTGTGGTATCATGCCTGGTGTTCACGGAATGCTATACACAGTGAAGGCAGCACTATGTCAACTTCAAGTGAACACCGTCTACAAATATCTGAAATGCTGTTGGTGGGACTTTAAACCCAATAAACTTTTGAAATTAATCCTCTGACACAATAAGGTCTTTGGAGAATGATAAAACCGCAGGTCAGTTTGCATGAGCCCATGTGAAAAGTAATGGTAGATTCCAGTTTGAGAGTAAAACAATTGTTTACGTTAACAGGTTTCGGATGTACTAAACTCCAGGGTTGTTTACAGAACCAAGAAACAGCCAATCACAGCCTAATATAGGTCATTGCCTATCGCAGGTCACCAGCCTAATATATGTCATTGCCTATCAGAGGTCACCAGCCTAATATAGTTCATTGCCTATCACAGGTTACCAGGCTACTATAGGTCATTGCCTATCACAGGTTACCAGCCTAATATAGGTCATTGTCTATCACAGGTTACCAGGCTACTATAGGTCATTGCCTATCACAGGTTACCAGGCTACTATAGGTCATTGCCTACCACAGGTCACCAGCCTAATATAGGTCATTGTCTACGCAGGTCAACAGCCTAATATAGTTCATTGCCTATCACAGGTTACCAGCCTACTATAGGTCATTGTCTATCGCAGGTCACCAGCCTACTATAGTTCATTGCCTATCACAGGTTACCAGGCTATTATAGGTCATTGCCTATGGCAGGTAACCAGCCTAATATAGGTCATTGCCTATCGCAGGTCACCAGCCTACTATAGGTCATTGCCTATGGCAGGTAACCAGCCTAATATAGTTCATTGCCTATCACAGGTTACCAGGCTACTATAGGTCATTGCCTATGGCAGGTAACCAGCCTAATATAGGTCATTGCCTATCACAGGTTACCAGGCTACTATAGGTCATTGCCTACCACAGGTCACCAGCCTAATATAGGTCATTGCCTATCGCAGGTCACCAGCCTACTATAGGCCATTGCCTATCGCAGGTCACCAGCCTACTATAGGTCTTTGAATATCACAGGTCACCAGCCTACTATAGGTCATTGCCTATCGCAGGTCACCAGCCTACTATAGCTCTTTGCCTATCATAGGTCACCAGCCTACTATAGGTCATTGCCTATCGCAGGTCACCAGCCTACTATAGGTCATTGCCTATCGCAGGTCACCAGCCTACTATAGGCCATTGCCTATCGCAGGTCACCAGCCTACTATAGGTCTTTGCCTATCACAGGTCACCAGCCTACTATAGGTCATTGCCCATCGCAGGTCACCAGCCTACTATAGGTCATTGCCCATCGCAGGTCACCAGCCTACTATAGGTCATTGCCTATCGCAGGTCACCAGCCTACTATAGGTCATTGCCCATCGCAGGTCACCAGCCTAAGATAGGTCATTGCTTATCGCAGGTCACCAGCCTACTATAGGTCATTGCCCATCGCAGGTCATCGGCCTACTATAGGTCATTGCCTATCGCAGGCCACCAGCATACTATAGGTCATTGCCTATCGCAGGTCACCAGCCTACTATAGGTCATTGCCCATCGCAGGTCATCGGCCTACTATAGGTCATTGCCCATCGCAGGTCATCGGCCTACTATAGGTCATTGCCTATCGCAGGTCAACAGCCTACTATAGGTCATTGCCTATCGCAGGTCACCAGCCTACTATAGGTCATTGCCCATCGCAGGTCATCGGCCTACTATAGGTCATTGCCCATCGCAGGTCATCGGCCTACTATAGGTTATTGCCTATCACAGGTCACCAGCCTACTATAGGTCATTGCCTATCACAGGTCACCAGCCTAATATAGGTCATTGCCTATCGCAGGTCACCAGCCTACTATAGGTCATTGCCTATCACAGGTCACCAGCCTACTATAGGTCATTGCCTATCGCAGGTCACCAGCCTACTATAGGTCATTGCCCATCGCAGGTCATCGGCCTACTATAGGTCATTGCCCATCGCAGGTCATCGGCCTACTATAGGTCATTGCCGATCGCAGTTCACCAGCCTACTATAGGTCATTGCCTATCACAGCTTACCAGCTTACTATAGGTCATTGCCCATCGCAGGTCACCAGCCTACTATAGGTCATTGCCCATCGCAGGTCACCAGCCTACTATAGGTCATTGTCCATCGCAGGTCACCAGCCTACTACAGGTCATTGCCCATCGCAGGTCACCAGCCTAATATAGGTCATTGCCCATCGCAGGTCACCAGCCTACTATAGGTCATTGTCCATCGCAGGTCACCAGCCTACTATAGGTCATTGCCCATCGCAGGTCACCAGCCTACTTTAGGTGATTGTCCATCGCAGGTAACCAGCCTACTATAGGTCATTGCCCATCGCAGGTCACCAGCCTACTATAGGTCATTGTCCATCGCAGGTCACCAGCCTACTATAGGTCATTGCCCATCGCAGGTCACCAGCCTACTATAGGTCATTGCCCATCGCAGGTCGCCAGCCTACTATAGAACATTGCCTATCACAGCTTTCCAGCCTACTATAGGTCATTGCCTATCACAGGTCACCAGCCTACTATAGGTCATTCCCTATCACAGGTCACTAGCCTACTATAGGTCATTGTCTATCACAGCTTACCAGCCTACTATAGGTCATTGCCTATCACAGGCCACCAGCCTACCATAGGTCATTGCCTATCACAGGTCACCAGCCTACCATAGGTCATTGCCTATCACAGGTCACCAGCCTAATACAGGTCATTGCCTATCACAGGTCACCAGCCCAATATAGGTCATTGTCTATCACAGGTCATCAGTCTAATATAGGTCATTTCCTATGACAGGTCACCAGCCTAATATTGGTCATTGCCTATCGCAGGTCACCAGTCTAATATAAGTCACTTCCTATCGCAGGTCACCAGCCTTATATTGGTCATTGCCTACCGCAGGTCACCAGCCTAATATAGGTCATTGCCTATCGCAGGTCACCAGCCTAATATAGGTCATTGCCTATCGCAGGTCACCAGCCTAATATAAGTCACTTCCTATCGCAGGTCACCAGCCTAGTATAGGTTATTGCCTATCGAAGGTCACCAGCCTACTAAAGGTCATAGCCTATTGCAGGTCACCAGCCTAATATAGGTCATTGCCTATCGCAGGTCACCAGCCTACTATAGATCATTGCCTATCACAGCTTACTAGCCTACTATAGGTCATTGCCTATCACAGGTCACCAGCCTACTATAGGTCATTGCCCTTCGCAGGTCACCAGCCTACTATAGGTCATTGCCTATCACAGCTTACCAGCCTAATATAGGTCATTGCCTATCACAGGTCACCAGCCTGCTATAGGTCATTGCCTATCACAGGTCACCAGCCTACTATAGGTCATTTGCCTATCACAGGTCACCAGCCTAATATAGGTCATTGCCTATCGCAGGTCACCAGCCTACTATAGATCATTGCCTATCACAGCTTACTAGCCTACTATAGGTCATTGCCTATCACAGCTTACCAGCCTACTATAGGTCATTGCCTATCACAGGTCACCAGCCTGCTATAGGTCATTGCCTATCACAGGTCAGCAGCCTATTATAGGTCATTGCCTATCACAGGTCACCAGCCTGCTATAGGTCATTGCCTATCACAGGTCACCAGCCTGCTATAGGTCATTGCCCATCGCAGGTCACCAGCCTACTATAGGTCATTTGCCATCACAGCTTACCAGCCTACTATAGGTCATTGCCTATCGCAGGTCACCAGCCTACTATAGGTCATTGCCTATCGCAGGTCACCAGCCTACTATAGGCCATTGCCTATCGCAGGTCACCAGCCTACTATAGGTCTTTGCCTATCACAGGTCACCAGCCTACTATAGGTCATTGCCCATCGCAGGTCACCAGCCTACTATAGGTCATTGCCCATCGCAGGTCACCAGCCTACTATAGGTCATTGCCTATCGCAGGTCACCAGCCTACTATAGGTCATTGCCCATCGCAGGTCACCAGCCTAAGATAGGTCATTGCTTATCGCAGGTCACCAGCCTACTATAGGTCATTGCCCATCGCAGGTCATCGGCCTACTATAGGTCATTGCCTATCGCAGGCCACCAGCATACTATAGGTCATTGCCTATCGCAGGTCACCAGCCTACTATAGGTCATTGCCCATCGCAGGTCATCGGCCTACTATAGGTCATTGCCCATCGCAGGTCATCGGCCTACTATAGGTCATTGCCTATCGCAGGTCAACAGCCTACTATAGGTCATTGCCTATCGCAGGTCACCAGCCTACTATAGGTCATTGCCCATCGCAGGTCATCGGCCTACTATAGGTCATTGCCCATCGCAGGTCATCGGCCTACTATAGGTTATTGCCTATCACAGGTCACCAGCCTACTATAGGTCATTGCCTATCACAGGTCACCAGCCTAATATAGGTCATTGCCTATCGCAGGTCACCAGCCTACTATAGGTCATTGCCTATCACAGGTCACCAGCCTACTATAGGTCATTGCCTATCGCAGGTCACCAGCCTACTATAGGTCATTGCCCATCGCAGGTCATCGGCCTACTATAGGTCATTGCCCATCGCAGGTCATCGGCCTACTATAGGTCATTGCCGATCGCAGTTCACCAGCCTACTATAGGTCATTGCCTATCACAGCTTACCAGCTTACTATAGGTCATTGCCCATCGCAGGTCACCAGCCTACTATAGGTCATTGCCCATCGCAGGTCACCAGCCTACTATAGGTCATTGTCCATCGCAGGTCACCAGCCTACTACAGTTCATTGCCCATCGCAGGTCACCAGCCTAATATAGGTCATTGCCCATCGCAGGTCAACAGCCTACTATAGGTCATTGTCCATCGCAGGTCACCAGCCTACTATAGGTCATTGCCCATCGCAGGTCACCAGCCTACTTTAGGTGATTGTCCATCGCAGGTAACCAGCCTACTATAGGTCATTGCCCATCGCAGGTCACCAGCCTACTATAGGTCATTGTCCATCGCAGGTCACCAGCCTTCTATAGGTCATTGCCCATCGCAGGTCACCAGCCTACTATAGGTCATTGCCCATCGCAGGTCGCCAGCCTACTATAGAACATTGCCTATCACAGCTTTCCAGCCTACTATAGGTCATTGCCTATCACAGGTCACCAGCCTACTATAGGTCATTCCCTATCACAGGTCACTAGCCTACTATAGGTCATTGTCTATCACAGCTTACCAGCCTACTATAGGTCATTGCCTATCACAGGCCACCAGCCTACCATAGGTCATTGCCTATCACAGGTCACCAGCCTACCATAGGTCATTGCCTATCACAGGTCACAAGCCTAATACAGGTCATTGCCTATCACAGGTCACCAGCCCAATATAGGTCATTGTCTATCACAGGTCATCAGTCTAATATAGGTCATTTCCTATGACAGGTCACCAGCCTAATATTGGTCATTGCCTATCGCAGGTCACCAGTCTAATATAAGTCACTTCCTATCGCAGGTCACCAGCCTTATATTGGTCATTGCCTACCGCAGGTCACCAGCCTAATATAGGTCATTGCCTATCGCAGGTCACCAGCCTAATATAGGTCATTGCCTATCGCAGGTCACCAGCCTAATATAAGTCACTTCCTATCGCAGGTCACCAGCCTAGTATAGTTTATTGCCTATCGAAGGTCACCAGCCTACTAAAGGTCATAGCCTATTGCAGGTCACCAGCCTAATATAGGTCATTGCCTATCGCAGGTCACCAGCCTACTATAGATCATTGCCTATCACAGCTTACTAGCCTACTATAGGTCATTGCCTATCACAGGTCACCAGCCTACTATAGGTCATTGCCCTTCGCAGGTCACCAGCCTACTATAGGTCATTGCCTATCACAGCTTACCAGCCTAATATAGGTCATTGCCTATCACAGGTCACCAGCCTGCTATAGGTCATTGCCTATCACAGGTCACCAGCCTACTATAGGTCATTTGCCTATCACAGGTCACCAGCCTAATATAGGTCATTGCCTATCGCAGGTCACCAGCCTACTATAGATCATTGCCTATCACAGCTTACTAGCCTACTATAGGTCATTGCCTATCACAGCTTACCAGCCTACTATAGGTCATTGCCTATCACAGGTCACCAGCCTGCTATAGGTCATTGCCTATCACAGGTCAGCAGCCTATTATAGGTCATTGCCTATCACAGGTCACCAGCCTGCTATAGGTCATTGCCTATCACAGGTCACCAGCCTGCTATAGGTCATTGCCCATCGCAGGTCACCAGCCTACTATAGGTCATTTGCCATCACAGCTTACCAGCCTACTATAGGTCATTGCCTATCACAGCTTACCAGCCTATTATAGGTCATTGCCTATCACAGCTTACCAGCCTACTATAGGTCATTGCCTATCACAGGTTACTAGCCTACTATAGGTCATTGCCCATCGCAGGTCACCAGCCTACTATAGGTCATTGCCCATCGCAGGTCACCAGCCTAAGATAGGTCATTGCTTATCGCAGGTCACCAGCCTACTATAGGTCATTGCCCATCGCAGGTCATCGGCCTACTATAGGTCATTGCCTATCGCAGGCCACCAGCATACTATAGGTCATTGCCTATCGCAGGTCACCAGCCTACTATAGGTCATTGCCCATCGCAGGTCATCGGCCTACTATAGGTCATTGCCCATCGCAGGTCATCGGCCTACTATAGATCATTGCCTATCGCACGTCACCAGCCTACTATAGGTCATTGCCTATCGCAGGTCACCAGCCTACTATAGGTCATTGCCCATCGCAGGTCATCGGCCTACTATAGGTCATTGCCCATCGTAGGTCATCGGCCTACTATAGGTCATTGCCTATCACAGGTCACCAGCCTACTATAGGTCATTGCCTATCACAGGTCACCAGCCTAATATAGGTCATTGCCTATCGCAGGTCACCAGCCTACTATAGGTCATTGCCTATCACAGGTCACCAGCCTACTATAGGTCATTGCCTATCGCAGGTCACCAGCCTACTATAGGTCATTGCCCATCGCAGGTCATCGGCCTACTATAGGTCATTGCCCATCGCAGGTCATCGGCCTACTATAGGTCATTGCCGATCGCAGTTCACCAGCCTACTATAGGTCATTGCCTATCACAGCTTACCAGCTTACTATAGGTCATTGCCCATCGCAGGTCACCAGCCTACTATAGGTCATTGCCCATCGCAGGTCACCAGCCTACTATAGGTCATTGTCCATCGCAGGTCACCAGCCTACTACAGGTCATTGCCCATCGCAGGTCACCAGCCTAATATAGGTCATTGCCCATCGCAGGTCACCAGCCTACTATAGGTCATTGTCCATCGCAGGTCACCAGCCTACTATAGGTCATTGCCTATCGCAGGTCACCAGCCTACTTTAGGTGATTGTCCATCGCAGGTCACCAGCCTACTATAGGTCATTGCCCATCGCAGGTCACCAGCCTACTATAGGTCATTGTCCATCGCAGGTCACCAGCCTACTATAGGTCATTGCCCATCGCAGGTCACCAGCCTACTATAGGTCATTGCCCATCGCAAGTCACCAGCCTACTATAGAACATTGCCTATCACAGCTTTCCAGCCTACTATAGGTCATTGCCTATCACAGGTCACCAGCCTACTATAGGTCATTCCCTATCACAGGTCACTAGCCTACTATAGGTCATTGTCTATCACAGCTTACCAGCCTACTATAGGTCATTGCCTATCACAGGTCACCAGCCTACCATAGGTCATTGCCTATCACAGGTCACCAGCCTACCATAGGTCATTGCCTATCACAGGTCACCAGCCTAATACAGGTCATTGCCTATAACAGGTCACCAGCCCAATATAGGTCATTGTCTATCACAGGTCATCAGTCTAATATAGGTCATTTCCTATGACAGGTCACCAGCCTAATATTGGTCATTGCCTATCGCAGGTCACCAGTCTAATATAAGTCACTTCCTATCGCAGGTCACCAGCCTTATATTGGTCATTGCCTACCGCAGGTCACCAGCCTAATATAGGTCATTGCCTATCGCAGGTCACCAGCCTAATATAGGTCATTGCCTATCGCAGGTCACCAGCCTAATATAAGTCACTTCCTATCGCAGGTCACCAGCCTAGTATAGGTTATTGCCTATCGAAGGTCACCAGCCTACTAAAGGTCATAGCCTATTGCAGGTCACCAGCCTAATATAGGTCATTGCCTATCGCAGGTCACCAGCCTACTATAGATCATTGCCTATCACAGTTTACTAGCCTACTATAGGTCATTGCCTATCACAGGTCACCAGCCTACTATAGGTCATTGCCCATCGCAGGTCACCAGCCTACTATAGGTCATTGCCTATCACAGCTTACCAGCCTACTATAGGTCATTGCCTATCACAGGTCACCAGCCTGCTATAGGTCATTGCCTATCACAGGTCACCAGCCTACTATAGGTCATTTGCCTATCACAGGTCACCAGCCTAATATAGGTCATTGCCTATCGCAGGTCACCAGCCTACTATAGATCATTGCCTATCACAGCTTACTAGCCTACTATAGGTCATTGCCTATCACAGCTTACCAGCCTACTATAGGTCATTGCCTATCACAGGTCACCAGCCTGCTATAGGTCATTGCCTATCACAGGTCACCAGCCTACTATAGGTCATTGCCTATCACAGGTCACCAGCCTGCTATAGGTCATTGCCTATCACAGGTCACCAGCCTAATATAGGTCATTGCCTATCGCAGGTCACCAGCCTACTATAGATCATTGCCGATCACAGCTTACCAGCCTACTATAGGTCATTGCCTATCACAGCTTACCAGCCTACTATAGGTCATTGCCTATCACAGCTTACCAGTCTACTATAGGTCATTGCCTATCACAGGTTACTAGCCTAATATAGGTCATTGCCTATCGCAGGTCACCAGCCTACTATAGGTCATTGCCAATCGCAGGTCACCAGCCTACTATAGGTCATTGACAATCGCAGGTCACCAGCCTACTACAGGTCATTACCTATCACAGGTTACTAGCCTAATATAGGTCATTGCCTATCGCAGGTCACCAGCCTACTATAGGTCATTGCCAATCGCAGGTCACCAGCCTACTATAGGCCATTACCTATCACAGCTTTCAAGCCTACTGTAGGTCATTGCCTATCACAGGTCACTAGCCTACTATAGGTCATTGGCTATCACAGCTTACCAGCCTACTATAGGTTATTGCCCATCGCAGGTCACCAGCCTACTATAGGTCATTGCCCATCGCAGGTCGCCAGCCTACTATAGAACATTGCCTATCACAGCTTTCCAGCCTACTATAGGTCATTGCCTATCACAGGTCACCAGCCTACTATAGGTCATTCCCTATCACAGGTCACTAGCCTACTATAGGTCATTGTCTATCACAGCTTACCAGCCTACTATAGGTCATTGCCTATCACAGGCCACCAGCCTACCATAGGTCATTGCCTATCACAGGTCACCAGCCTACCATAGGTCATTGCCTATCACAGGTCACCAGCCTAATACAGGTCATTGCCTATCACAGGTCACCAGCCCAATATAGGTCATTGTCTATCACAGGTCATCAGTCTAATATAGGTCATTTCCTATGACAGGTCACCAGCCTAATATTGGTCATTGCCTATCGCAGGTCACCAGTCTAATATAAGTCACTTCCTATCGCAGGTCACCAGCCTTATATTGGTCATTGCCTACCGCAGGTCACCAGCCTAATATAGGTCATTGCCTATCGCAGGTCACCAGCCTAATATAGGTCATTGCCTATCGCGGGTCACCAGCCTAATATAAGTCACTTCCTATCGCAGGTCACCAGCCTAGTATAGGTTATTGCCTATCGAAGGTCACCAGCCTACTAAAGGTCATAGCCTATTGCAGGACACCAGCCTAATATAGGTCATTGCCTATCGCAGGTCACCAGCCTACTATAGATCATTGCCTATCACAGCTTACTAGCCTACTATAGGTCATTGCCTATCACAGGTCACCAGCCTACTATAGGTCATTGCCCTTCGCAGGTCACCAGCCTACTATAGGTCATTGCCTATCACAGCTTACCAGCCTAATATAGGTCATTGCCTATCACAGGTCACCAGCCTGCTATAGGTCATTGCCTATCACAGGTCACCAGCCTACTATAGGTCATTTGCCTATCACAGGTCACCAGCCTAATATAGGTCATTGCCTATCGCAGGTCACCAGCCTACTATAGATCATTGCCTATCACAGCTTACTAGCCTACTATAGGTCATTGCCTATCACAGCTTACCAGCCTACTATAGGTCATTGCCTATCACAGGTCACCAGCCTGCTATAGGTCATTGCCTATCACAGGTCACCAGCCTATTATAGGTCATTGCCTATCACAGGTCACCAGCCTGCTATAGGTCATTGCCTATCACAGGTCACCAGCCTGCTATAGGTCATTGCCCATCGCAGGTCACCAGCCTACTATAGGTCATTTGCCATCACAGCTTACCAGCCTACTATAGGTCATTGCCTATCACAGCTTACCAGCCTATTATAGGTCATTGCCTATCACAGCTTACCAGCCTACTATAGGTCATTGCCTATCACAGGTTACCAGCCTATTATAGGTCATTGCCTATCACAGCTTACCAGCCTACTATAGGTCATTGCCTATCACAGGTTACTAGCCTACTATAGGTCATTGCCTATCGCAGGTCACCAGCCTACTATAGGTCATTGCCCATCGCAGGTCACCAGCCTAAGATAGGTCATTGCTTATCGCAGGTCACCAGCCTACTATAGGTCATTGCCCATCGCAGGTCATCGGCCTACTATAGGTCATTGCCTATCGCAGGCCACCAGCATACTATAGGTCATTGCCTATCGCAGGTCACCAGCCTACTATAGCTCATTGCCCATCGCAGGTCATCGGCCTACTATAGATCATTGCCTATCGCACGTCACCAGCCTACTATAGGTCATTGCCTATCGCAGGTCACCAGCCTACTATAGGTCATTGCCCATCGCAGGTCATCGGCCTACTATAGGTCATTGCCCATCGTAGGTCATCGGCCTACTATAGGTCATTGCCTATCACAGGTCACCAGCCTACTATAGGTCATTGCCTATCACAGGTCACCAGCCTAATATAGGTCATTGCCTATCGCAGGTCACCAGCCTACTATAGGTCATTGCCTATCACAGGTCACCAGCCTACTATAGGTCATTGCCTATCGCAGGTCACCAGCCTACTATAGGTCATTGCCCATCGCAGGTCATCGGCCTACTATAGGTCATTGCCCATCGCAGGTCATCGGCCTACTATAGGTCATTGCCGATCGCAGTTCACCAGCCTACTATAGGTCATTGCCTATCACAGCTTACCAGCTTACTATAGGTCATTGCCCATCGCAGGTCACCAGCCTACTATAGGTCATTGCCCATCGCAGGTCACCAGCCTACTATAGGTCATTGTCCATCGCAGGTCACCAGCCTACTACAGGTCATTGCCCATCGCAGGTCACCAGCCTAATATAGGTCATTGCCCATCGCAGGTCACCAGCCTACTATAGGTCATTGTCCATCGCAGGTCACCAGCCTACTATAGGTCATTGCCTATCGCAGGTCACCAGCATACTTTAGGTGATTGTCCATCGCAGGTCACCAGCCTACTATAGGTCATTGCCCATCGCAGGTCACCAGCCTACTATAGGTCATTGTCCATCGCAGGTCACCAGCCTACTATAGGTCATTGCCCATCGCAGGTCACCAGCCTACTATAGGTCATTGCCCATCGCAGGTCACCAGCCTACTATAGAACATTGCCTATCACAGCTTTCCAGCCTACTATAGGTCATTGCCTATCACAGGTCACCAGCCTACTATAGGTCATTCCCTATCACAGGTCACTAGCCTACTATAGGTCATTGTCTATCACAGCTTACCAGCCTACTATAGGTCATTGCCTATCACAGGTCACCAGCCTACCATAGGTCATTGCCTATCACAGGTCACCAGCCTACCATAGGTCATTGCCTATCACAGGTCACCAGCCTAATACAGGTCATTGCCTATAACAGGTCACCAGCCCAATATAGGTCATTGTCTATCACAGGTCATCAGTCTAATATAGGTCATTTCCTATGACAGGTCACCAGCCTAATATTGGTCATTGCCTATCGCAGGTCACCAGTCTAATATAAGTCACTTCCTATCGCAGGTCACCAGCCTTATATTGGTCATTGCCTACCGCAGGTCACCAGCCTAATATAGGTCATTGCCTATCGCAGGTCACCAGCCTAATATAGGTCATTGCCTATCGCAGGTCACCAGCCTAATATAAGTCACTTCCTATCGCAGGTCACCAGCCTAGTATAGGTTATTGCCTATCGAAGGTCACCAGCCTACTAAAGGTCATAGCCTATTGCAGGTCACCAGCCTAATATAGGTCATTGCCTATCGCAGGTCACCAGCCTACTATAGATCATTGCCTATCACAGCTTACTAGCCTACTATAGGTCATTGCCTATCACAGGTCACCAGCCTACTATAGGTCATTGCCCATCGCAGGTCACCAGCCTACTATAGGTCATTGCCTATCACAGCTTACCAGCCTACTATAGGTCATTGCCTATCACAGGTCACCAGCCTGCTATAGGTCATTGCCTATCACAGGTCACCAGCCTACTATAGGTCATTTGCCTATCACAGGTCACCAGCCTAATATAGGTCATTGCCTATCGCAGGTCACCAGCCTACTATAGATCATTGCCTATCACAGCTTACTAGCCTACTATATGTCATTGCCTATCACAGCTTACCAGCCTACTATAGGTCATTGCCTATCACCGGTCACCAGCCTGCTATAGGTCATTGCCTATCACAGGTCACCAGCCTACTATAGGTCATTGCCTATCACAGGTCACCAGCCTGCTATAGGTCATTGCCTATCACAGGTCACCAGCCTAATATAGGTCATTGCCTATCGCAGGTCACCAGCCTACTATAGATCATTGCCTATCACAGCTTACCAGCCTACTATAGGTCATTGCCTATCACAGCTTACCAGCCTACTATAGGTCATTGCCTATCACAGCTTACCAGTCTACTATAGGTCATTGCCTATCACAGGTTACTAGCCTAATATAGGTCATTGCCTATCGCAGGTCACCAGCCTACTATAGGTCATTGCCAATCGCAGGTCACCAGCCTACTATAGGTCATTGACAATCGCAGGTCACCAGCCTACTATAGGTCATTACCTATCACAGGTTACTAGCCTAATATAGGTCATTGCCTATCGCAGGTCACCAGCCTACTATAGGTCATTGCCAATCGCAGGTCACCAGCCTACTATAGGCCATTACCTATCACAGCTTTCAAGCCTACTGTAGGTCATTGCCTATCACAGGTCACTAGCCTACTATAGGTCATTGGCTATCACAGCTTACCAGCCTACTATAGGTTATTGCCTATCACAGGTCACCAGCCTAATACAGGTCATTGCCTATTACAGGTCACCAGCCTACCATAGGTCATTGCCTATCACAGGTCACCAGCCTAATACAGGTCATTGCCTATCACAGGTCACCAGCCTAATATAGGTCATTGTCTATCACAGGTCATCAGTCTAATATAGGTCATTGCCTATCGCAGGTCATCATCCTAATATAAGTCACTTCCTAACGCAGGTCACCAGCCTAATATAGGTTATTGCCTATCGCAGGTCACCAGCCTACTATAGGTCATAGCCTATTGCAGGTCACCAGCCTAATATAGGTCATTGCCTATCGCAGGTCACAAGCCTAATATAGGTCATTGCCCATCACAGCTTACCAGCCTACTATAGGTCATTGCCTACCTATAGCAGGCTGGTGATCTGTGATAGTTTATGACCTATAGCAGGCTGGTGACCTGTGATAGGCAATAACCTATAGTAGGCTGGTGAACAGTGACATTGTATGACCTATAGCAGGCTGGGGACCTGTGATAGGCAATGACTTATAAGTAGGCTGGTGATCTGTGATAGTTTATGACCTATATTATCAAAATAAGATCAGTATAATAATAATTATCATTATTTTCAACATTATGTTAAGAAATTGTATTACCTTCATCAGTGTCCTCTTCGTCAAACTGGTACTCGCAATTACAGCAGCAGCAGCAGCAGCACCACCAACGTCATACCACCATTATCTCCATCTACAGCAGTAACACCCTCTTCCTCTTGAACATTACAAATAAAAATAAAAACATAAGAAACCAACAAAAAGAACATTTGTTTGCCACAATGTAAAATATAAAATTACAGTATGTATAATAAGCAAGATTTATCAGTTCCAGTTATCAGCAGCAGCAGCAACATTATCAGCATCATCGTCGATTCATCGTAATCACAACCACCGCCATGGTGCCTGTGTATCACAATAACCTGCCTGACACAAACCATTTGAAATTATATTTAATCATCGTCATTTCCAGTCTTATCACCATTAAAGGTGGTATCCGACAGTTTGGTAAAAAAAATCTTAAATAACTAAATAAGTCATTAGTACCTGAAAAAGTCTTACAAACTGCTGTTTATTGATGCCAAAGATCTGCATAAACAGTCATTGCAAACTGTTGTTTATTGATGCCAAAGATCTGCATAAACAGTCATTGCAAACAGGCATTTTCTATCCAAGCCATGTTGCAGAACTTTTTTTAAACTTATAAAACCGCCTGACCACTTTATATAGTCGTCCGCTTAATCCGCTCTGAAGTCGATGTCTATTTTTAACAGTGACCACCATCGCTCTTTTTATAAGATTGGAAAGACTGAACACTTAGAGTTTGTTATTGGTTGTTGCTTTTTTTGCGATTAGTACAATCTAACAATAAAGTTAGTGTTCAAAATCGTCTTTATAACAACTAAAGTATAGGTTCATGCAAAATGTATGACAAAATTCCCCAAAGCAGTGGTTAGATATCGGTAGGTGTATTTAATATAGGCAAACTGTCAGTTACCATCTTTAAATCCCAATTAATCATCAACCTAATCATCATTCATCACCATTATTCGTTCATCATCATTCATCAATATTAAAATTATACAAACGAAACTGTGCTTGCAACGAATATATTTAATAAAAATTGGAGAAACACATTAACAAAATAATACAGACATGAGCATTAGGAACATCCGTATATTCTAAATAAAATACTATTTCGAGTGTAATGATATTATGTTTAATATCTTTTTAATAAAACTTTTTTATCTGAAATTATCTCCTATATGATATCATCCTGGTCTTTACCATTATTTTTCTCCAATTTTGTGATTTTGAAGCGTATTTTTTGTCTTCAAAATTGAAAAAAACACTTGTCTTTTCACCTTCGTATATCCATTGTACTGTAGAACTTATCGTTACACATTCCATTTGCATTTCTCTTAATTTATCTAGTGTGTGTAATGTTTCCTCTCAAAGTGTATGATTTATGTTCATTTCTTATTCTATTTTTTGTATTTCTGATTTTTGTTTCATCTACTTCACTTCTTTTTAAATGTGAACAAGAATCTCTTGTCTGACCTCTTACTTCCCATAGTAATGTTTTAAATAAAGCTTTGTCATTAAAAGTTATTAACAGTATTACGCCATCACTAATGCCTTGCCTATTTTTATTCTTCAGTTGTTCTTGGTCAAAATATTTTTATCTTAATTCACTTATTTCGTTGTTGTTTTAAATGTGTTTTTGTGTTAACATATGTATTTTCAGTGATATGTTTAATGAAATGTAAAATTTCCAGTAAAAATTTCAATGTTTTCTTTGATGGAAATCGAGTTTAATATGCACGGGGGAGTGGTCAGTCTTATATTCTGGTATTATTTGAAAGTCTTTTTACCTAAATGTTTGAAATCAGAAAATGATTAAATCTATTCCTCTGGTCTAAATAATTTTAAAACCCTGTAGATTTTCGTGCTTCTTGATTGTTGCCCCTCCAAGCATCAATAAGGTCAAAATCGACAATTCTTTGTACAAGTTATTTTTTTTCTAATTGCCTTATTAACAATTACACACAAAGTCTTGAAAAGGGCAATTTGCCGAAAATTTGAGTGTGAGCGTTTTAAGAAAAAAAAAACACCGTTCCCTCTGGAACAATTTACAACTTTGTGTTTGTAGTAGTAATTCTCCTATCGTTAGATTATTTACTTGTAAATGTCTATCGTTAAACACAAACTCTTGAAAATAGCAATTTGAAGAAAATTTCAGTGTGAGCGTTTTTAGAAACAAAATATAATTAACACAGTTCCTCTGAAACAATTTAGAAATTTGCATTTGTTGTAGAACTTCTTACGCCGTTTGATTATTTACCTGTAATTATACACGGTACCCGAAATCAATATAAACTTGTTTCACTGTTTCGTCTGCAAAGCGGGTGCCTTGCAAAAGAAAATAATTATTCTTTCTGACTTTTTAGAAAATTACAGACATCTTTTTTTTTGTTTTTCTCTCCAAGGCATTTTAGTATTTACGGAGAATAATGTAAAGAGTTCTACCATAGTGAATGTTACAAGCAGGACACATTGTGTTGTATAAATGCTTGCACCACACATGATGAACAGAAACCGAATGAAGAAACGTTTGAAATGCCGGAGAGTAAAAATTACGAAACGCTTACCGGAACTACGGGGTTAATCATGACAAGTTTTAGCAGCAATTGACCATTGGGATAAGTGTGATTGGGAGGCGCTAGAACGCGCCGCCTATATATGGAATGCTGAACAAATTTGCACATGCGAGCGGATGTCCTCGGACATTTTCGTTCTAGCTAGAGAATGATCGAGAGAAAATGGAAAAGGCGTTCCTAATTCCGGAAGTTTTGCGATTTACACATTCCAACGTACAGCATCAAAGATCGGGAGAAATAACTGTTTAATTCCAATAGGATATCTTAGAGTAAAACAGCTATGTTTCTGCCATGCATTGTTGTTTTCCTAAAAAAAAAAGTTGGAACAATCCCAAAATGTTGCAAACAAATGGATTCGCTGTATCATCACCATAGTGTTGTTTTTTAATATTGAAATACATCGCAGAGACCAGTTATATTTATTATATATAGCGACGTCCAGGTGTTCCAGGTGGAGGGAGACAACAGACAAATGTCTGGGTAGAACCACCGGCGCACCGCAAGTCAGCTTGGAAGACCTTCCCACATTAAGGCCTACGCCCCGAACGTGGCTAGAACCCACGCTGTGAAAGGCTAAGCAGTGAGTGGAATTACAAATCGGCGACACTACCACTACGCCAAGGGCGCCCCATTTTATTACCAGCGTCATAAAAATCATTTGAATTTATGTTTTATCACTGGCATTCCCAATTTTGTCATCACCCTAGTCGTCATCATCATGATCGTGGTGGTGGTTGGGGTAGTGATGCTCCTGATGATGATGATTGTGATGCTGATGGTGCTGCTGCTGATGATGATGACTGGGATGATGATGACGATGATGATGATGGTTGTGGGGGGCGATAAAATGATTATCAATCATTGGACCACTGTCTTTCTCAACTGAATCATTATTCTAATCATCATTTATCATCATCACTGGTTGTGCTGGTTGTGGTGGTGATGGGGTGGTGATGAGGAGGAGGAGGAGGAGGAGGAATGTGAGGACAAGAATGAATCTCATTATTACGTTGGAAAATATTTTAATCCAGGAAGTAATGGAACTACAGGTAAAATATCGATCTTTTACCTGCCGATTGAGCAGGCTTGTATGGGATAGACTGGTTACGTAGAGCGGGCATATGTTTATAGACTGTGGTGAGTTCATTCATAGAAGTCATGGCGGCTGTCAGTGAGTAATTGTAAGTAATTAAAGACGGTTTGAATTTACGTTTTGTATAATTTATTATTTATCAACACTTTGATACCAGCAGTTTTCAGTTTTAAATTATTGTTCGGATTTGAATGTACTTATTTCAATATTATTTAATTGATTTTCTAATAAATTAATAGTACATGTTATATGTATGTAGAGATCTAAAGGAGGTGATTGTGGTTTGTTTGTTTTGTACAGTTTGTTTATGTTTATTGTAAAGTCTATTTTCATCGAGTTAACTTAAGTGGGTATATAAATAATCAAGTGAGAAAAAAAACAGTATAAAATGTGTAGGTTAACATTGGTCTAATGAAACGAAATGCAACGTATAAATAGAGCATCACCCAAAAATTACATGTGCTACCAATAAATTACATGTGTTACCAATAAACTACATGTGTGCTAGAAATAAATTACATGTGATACCAATAAATTACATGTGCTACCATTAAATACATGTGCTGCCAATAAATTACGTGTGCTACCAATAAAATACATGTGCTAACAATAAAATACGTGTTACCAATAAAATACATGTGCTAACAATAAAATACATGTGTTACCAAACAAAAACATGTGCTACCAATAAAATACATGTGCTACCAATAAAATACACATGTGCTACCAATAAAATACACATGCTACCAATACCACAACTTTATTCAAAACAATAATTATCAAGGAAAACTAACAGACATTAATTTTTAAACAATTGAGGAATATGTTTGCGGTCAGGACACAGTCACACTATCGATTTATACATGTTAGATAGTGCAAACATATTTTGTATTGTTTACATGTAATGTGCTACCTTCACTACATAAAGCTTTTATAATTATTATACTATTACTATTATTATTATTATTATTATTATTATTATTATTATTAACTATTATTATTTTATTATTATTGTTATTTATTATTATTATTATTATTATTATTATTATTATTATTTATTATTATTATTATTATTATTAGATCTTTTATTATTATTATCATCATTATTATTGTCATTATCATTATTATTGTCATTATTATCATTAAAATCATTATAATTATAATTATTATTATTATTATTATTATTATTATTATTATTATTATTATTATTATTATTATTATTATAATTTAACTATGTTTTCTTAAGAACCGGACTGTGCATCGCAAGTCAGCTGGAAGACTTTCTCACATTAAGTCCTTTGCCCCGAACGGGACTCGAACCCACGCGGTGAGAGGCTAACCAGTCAGAGGAGTTACAAATCGGCGACTCTTCCACTTCGCCAATGGCGCCCCATTGCGAGAAAAAAATGCATCTGTTATGTAACATCATGTCCATTAACGATCCGTAACTACACTCGATGTTACATACCGCTGTACATGAAATACAGGTACCGTTATTCTGGACTTGACCAAGAAGAGACACTGCATGAGGATTGCGTAGATCCTACATGGGATGGCAAACTGCAAAGGGTTGTAGCAGAAAACGTGACTTGTGTTTGTTTTCTTCTTCACAGCTTTAAAATAACACAGGAGTGTAAAGGACTGCAATGGTCGTGCTGATGGCTCATCAAGTTTATTACAAGACATGGGGCAGTGTATGTTCAGCTCAACTTCATGGGGCAAACAATAAATTAAGCTCTTAATTCATAAACTGTGTGAGGAAAATCTGCCATAACAATCGGCAAAAAGTTGTTTGGTTAAAACCACTTTGTATTGTATATTAGAAAGAAACACGTATAAATTACTGCAAATCCAGGCCTGTCACGAACTATTTAAACAAAAGTATCCATAAAATGTAAACTTACCTGCACCATTCGTCACCCTGTGTATCCTTCGTTTCTCCGCACAAGAACCAATCACATATTTTTAGGAGTCTACAATTAGTCAAGAATACAGTTAAGTCTTCGAAGAACACTGGTCTTTCGCTTACACAATTTGAAACACAATTTTGTCCGGCAGTTGTTCACAATGAATACAATAACTACAAGAACAACACTCTGAGCAGTTGAACTCCCACAATAGGCGCTATAAACTTTACAAAATGAAATTTATAGTTCAATGATAAAATCACTTCTAAGAGAAATCACAAAGAAAAATCACACCAAAAAATATTTGGCGCAAATTTTATTTCCCTCCTGCTGGTTGCGCGAGCAGATTTTACAAGTGCTCGTTTGAGAAGAGCATTCTGATTAGCTACAAACTTTCGGGCCCTGTCGAATGATATCGGAAATACCCCGAGTTACAAACAGATATAATAAATATTTCTCGATATATTTAATTTGTGTGATTACACCCAACGATGTTACAAAATAACACAGCATCTAACATATATGCGGACGGAAAAAGAGTCAATTAACATTAATTTTGTTTCGAACCGATATCCAGACTTCGGCAATCTCCGTACACAGTCGTGGCTCTATTTTAAGACGGACAACCACTGCCAAGTACTAAGTACCATTATGTCCCTTAAAATCCTATCAGACAGGCATGTGAAATTTTGTCCGAAAGAAACAAGAAGATCATTTGTAAAACAGAAAAGACTGACCTGACTACAATTGATGACTAAATTGTACCGACTTAGTATTAACAGTTGGCGTAATGGTCGGGTGAATGTTGCAGTTATAAACGAATTACAAAGTACCAAGGGCAGCAGTAGCGAAATAAACAGTTAATTTTAATTTTGGGCGATGACAGTTGTGACAGCGTCCAAAGGCCGCGGCTATTCTTCATGCCTGGGGAAAAGCATTGCGTGTACAGAAACAGACATGCATGTCAACTGAGACTAGACGGGTTAATTCTGTCCAGACATTCTTCAAATGTTAACATTAATATTGTTATCTCTTAAAACATTAAGTTTATATGATTGTGTAATGCAGAATACGTGAAATGCAGATTTTATGAATTAATAACGTTCAGGAATATCGGTCAATGACTTATTTATATAAAATTATGTGCTTTCCATGCACGTCTGAATATTTCTAAATAACCGAGGTGTTCCGAATATCAGTGACTAGCGGAAGTGGAAGACGTAGAGAAAAAAATGTCATTAAAACGAGTCCTCCAATGACTATCCATTATAAACTAGTCCGATATATTTGTGATATCCCGAGTGAAGCCTCACTGCCTTCTGCGGCTCTATACCAGGTTTACAATCTGGATTTAGATTCAGATCGCAGAGGTGTAAAGTGCACAAAATATATAAATGGGAGTTAATTTTGAAATCAGTCTATTTTGGAATCTTCTCGTTGCATATATGAACATTCATTGGATGTGTTGTAACCCGGGTTTGAGCTGCATCAGCAAGTGCGAGGTTAGAGCTCTGTAAAACCGGTTAAAGCACCCCATTTGGTCCCTTTTGCCGACTGACCGTTTCAAGGCGGCAACTGTTGTGTTTGCTCTTTTTGCAGGCATGAGAATGACTTTTCATATTTTCAGCTGAAAATATGCCGGGCGTCCAGGGGGCTGCATAGGCCCAGGGCAAGGGTTATGTAGTGGGCGGGGGAGGGGGGCTCCTGGCTTTTGTGCTTTTTAAGCACCATTATTGGGCTAAGGCAGTACCATAATGGGTCCTAGTAATGTAAATGTATAATTGGTTATCGGATGCAGCAAAAACACTTGTAAATCTATGCACATTTAATGGGTGTAGATTAACATTCAATCATTTTAATCTAACAGTCTCCTCTTGGCCAAAGCTAAGTCTTCTAACACTAAACACTAACCGTAAACAAAAGTTTTTTGGCGGAGCTTGTACAACTCCAGCTGTCGCTACCTTTACGATGTCCGACCGTACTGATCTATTAACTTCCTTCCCGTCAATCTCTAACGTTACTTAGCGGTCCAACCACCCGAAGGAAAACTTATTTGTACAGTCCAAATCAATATCTTTTATTTTTAACGCGTCTTTATTTGTTAATTTCTTCATCTTTAATTATTCCATTTAAATCGCAATGTAAAACAAACATGGCTGCCAAGAATTTATATAAAGTTTATTGATTTCTAGTATCGAGGTTTTTCATTAGATAGCGAGTTTGAACGCGTGTTACGATTGGTCGACGCGTGGGAAGTCTAAAGTCCAGACGAATAACCGATCATCGCCGAGATGTACCCATCCCCGCCCCTACAAAAAAACAACAACAAAAAAACGGATTTGCATCGATCTCAAAAATGGTCTCGGCCGAACCAAGAACCAAGAAATCCGCGGTTCCGCGGAAATTTCTCATGCCTGTTTTTGTTAGATAAATGATCACAGATTTGTTAATACTTTTACATTTGGTTTACACGTGAACACCTTTGTCCTGTGCCTCTTTAAAGTTTGGTATATGTTGCAATGCTCAAAGGACTTTGTCATGTGTTCTTATACTTAATGTTACTTACGTTACAATTACACTACTTACGTTATAATGCCAAATACCTCAAACGTGTGCGGATACTGATAATACTTAGCTTTCATGTGAAATGACTGGCACATAGAGTTTCTTACGATTTTGAGTGCGTTCAGTGCTTTGATTTATGTGCACACACCCCACCTCCCACGTCTATTCGCCTTCCTCCACTGCAGACCTTCTCGCTTTGCTATCCAAGGTTAAATTAAAGTACAGTTTCATCTTCGATCTTAAAATAACAAGTTTACACGCGTCGCAGTTTGATTACTTCCCCATGTTATCATGCATGTTCATCTTCTGTTGCTAAAATTAAATTCATTATAACAACTTGAGTATGATATAATTTTAGTTTTTAATTCGTTGAATAATAATGTCTTTACTACGAAAATTGGGCGAATCTGATGTGTCTTGTAAATATGCCAACATGAACATTGCACTGTTGTTGTTTTTTTTCTATTTTCATATTTTAATTTGTACTCGATCAATTCAAAAAGCAAACTTTTAAACTTAGCGTTATTATGGAATCAAATTTAGAACAAGTCACTGACCATCAGCATATTTAAACATCGTGCACTGGTTTCATAAATCTATCTAAAGTCGACAAAACAGCAAATAATTATCATAATATAATAATATAATATAATAATAATAATAATAATAATAATAATAATAATAATAATAATAATAATAATAATAATAATAAAATCACAATTAATCAATGATAATTAATAATATCCTCCTCCTCCTCTTCTTCCTCCTCCTCCTTCCCCTCCTCCTCATCCTCCTCCTCCCCTCCTCCTCCTCCTCCTCCTCCCCTTTCCCTCTCCTTTGCTTGTTGTTGTTGTTCCTGGCCTCTTGTTCTGGCCTCCCCCTGCCTGCACCTGCTAAGTTTATAATTGTGTCTTTATTGCCATCAGTGTATATGCAGATATTTGCCGCTGAAGATTAGATGTAATCTACTATGGGTTTAATTGTGATTGTGTCAAAATCTTTTTTGTTAATTACCCTAATAAGTCAATGAATATATTGGTAGGAGTTACGACTGCAAGATTAGAGTTGTTCGGAGGTGACATTTGATCAGCGGATAGGCGTAATTCTTCAATCAAACGTATTATTGTTTGTGCATAGGGTTTAATTTGTCATTCTCTTTTTTAAACGTTTGTGGACTAAAATCTAAAATGACTGATCCTGAATTTTGCGAACACATTTGCACTTTTGATATTTTTGCTTGCGCAGAAACGAAACTTAATAAATTTGACTGTGTGAAATTAGGTGGTTACACATTTATATCGAAACATAGAAAACAAAAAACCCATCGAAGGTCTGGTGGTATTGGTATATTTTTCAAAGAAAATGTTTTTAAATATACAAAAATAATTGATACGGATAGCGAATATGTCCAGTGGTTCAAAATTGACAAATCGTTATTTTCTACAGGGGAAGACGTCATGTTTGGCTCTGTCTATATTCCACCTGACAACAGCTCATATTTTGCGAGTGACCTGTATGAAACTTTTAAGTCCGAAGTAGAGCGATTGTTATCAAGTAACCG
>CM017572.1:38086071-38286842 GCA_007844125.1 Sinonovacula constricta
TATTTTATAAATTAAGTAATACCATGACTAGAGATTATACCCAAGCAGTCAACATTAATCTGTTAAACTGACCAATAAAATGCTACAATATTACCCAACAGAACAAGTAATGTGTTGTGTTCAATAACTACCAAGAATATAAATTAAAACCAAAATAAAGATATTTTTAGCAGGCCATTGTTATGTTTGTAGAAAATGAAAAATATAACTTTCCGAAACAGGTTAACCATTTCTCTAAGTACAAAAAGTGGGAGATTACCCGTAAGATAAGGTAATCATAGTTATATAACTTGTCTGGGTAATGAGATGACCTGTGCACTGTTAAGTAAGTGTGTAAGCTTTCATGCTACTACTTTTTGAAGAAAGTGAGAAATATCCATCTTGCCGAAACAGGTTAACCATAACCTCTAAGTATAAAAAAGGGGAGATAAACCAAGAAATAAGGTAGCCAGACTTATGTAACTTGTCAGGTCATGACTTGTGGACTGTTTAGTAAGTGTGTAAACTTTCATGCCACTGCTGTTTGGAGAAACTGAGAAACATACAACTTGCCGAAACAGGTTAAACATAATTTCTAAGCATAGAAAGGGGAGATTAACAAAGAAATAAGGTAGCCAGAGTTATGTAACTTGTCAGGGTCATGACCTGTGCACTGTTAAGTGAGTGTGTAAACTTTCATGCCACTGCTCTCTGTAGAAACTGAGAAATATCTAACTTGCTGAAAAGGGTAATCCGGATGGACATACGGACAGACAGTTCAATTACTAGATGCCTTGGGCATAAAAATAAACAAGCCTTTTAACAACCCACTTCATAATGTTTGTTTGTTTAAATTACACTGTTAATTAACCTCAATAAGTTTCAAAGATAACTGAGAACATGAAATACATAAGGCTAAAAAAAAAAGACTTGTTTCTAAGGCCATTTTACTTGCAATAAGATAGCAAGGAACTTAATGATTTTTTTTATCTTTGTGAGCACCTAACATTTAAATTTGTTATCAAGCTAAATATATTGCTGTTACAAGAAAACATGACACAATCTGCAAATTTCACCAGTATTTTTGTTAATCCTTCTTTATGAATGTTAATATTTAAAAAAAATCAATACAGCCAGAAAAAATAAAAGTAGCATGGCTAGCTTAACAAATCTTTCATTTTTAAGCTATGCTAAGATGGAGCCTCATTTTAACTGACTTACCGCCTCCTCCTCCCCAGTTGCCCCCACGTGATCCACCTCTACCATATCCTCCGCCACCACCGAACTCTCGACTACCACCACCAATCCCTCGACCAACACCACCGCCACCATAACCACCTCGTCCACCACCGCCGCTGCTATAACCACCTCGACCACCCCCACCAAACCCACCTCGACCACCCCCACCAAATCTCCCAAACTTGGCTGGTGGTCCCGAGAAACCAGGGTTGTGCCTGAAATAAAAAGAAATGTTGACACAAATTAGAACTGTGGTATCATTTGATAGTTCATGCATTATCTTTTTTAAAAATATTCTACAGTGACCAATTATGATCATGATTAACAACGTCCAGTTATTTTGGTGGAGGAAGACCCCATACAAATACCTGGGTAAAACCACCAGCACAAAACAGGTCTGCTATAAGATTGTACCACATTACGTCCTTTGCCCCAAATGGGACTTAAACCAGGTGTGGGAAGCAAGGCAATTTTTTAGCAATCATTTTAATGGAAAAAGCAGTATATAAGGAAAAAAGATCCATTATAAGGTGGAGACAGCCAGTTAATAAGAACTTTGTATTTATCTATAGAAGCTTTATGCAAACCTATTAACAAGGTTGTGGCTGTTACATGGAAGTATGGACACTAACAATCTTCAGATAAATCAGAACTGTAAAAGTATGAGTAAAGGTGTCTTTATCTGTTTTCAGTTATTTTTGTACACTTTAAAAATTGGACCTTGGGAATTAGCCAGGCAACTGATAGATACTGATAGATACAATTAAGTGTGAGTCAGCAGTATTTCAAACAAGTTAACATACACCCTTAATGCAGGTCTAAATGTAAATAAATATTTATTAGATTTTGAAGCAGCAACATATTAAAAATATCCCACCCCATTTAGGGTTACAAGTGTTAGATATATATTTTATTATTCTGATTGTGTTTTACTTTGAAAATCAATGAGAAGAATCTTATCAAACTAAAGACAATAAGAGATGCTTGTGAAACACATATGCCCCATTGACTGTCCAATTTCACCGACTGTCCCAAAACAAAAACCACTTTCCAATTCAACCGACTGTCCCAAAACAAAAATCCATGTGTACTGTAGATGAGACGTTTTTTGTGCCACTTGACCTCAAAACTAATAGAGGTCATCACCACAGCATGACCTACATCCATACCAAGATTCAGGAATAAAAGTTAAACATTTATTTAGGGGCCAAAGACCATTAAATCATTTTTAGTGAATATATTGTTATTTTTTTCATAAGTGCTACAATTTGTTTTCTAGAGCAAAGCCAGCAATTAGAGACAGATCATTCATATATGAATTTTGTCATGGAGTTGTAACTTGCTGTATAATCATTGTAATTTAGGACAAATTTAAAACAAAGACCTACCCAGAGGATTCTTCTTTGAGGCCATATCTAGCCGCTGAGGGTCGAGACAGCGCCCTCACTGTGTTCATCAGCATCTCCTCCTGTGGTCCAGGGTTTTGTATACACTCAGGGTTCTGTGTTGCTCGCACGATCAGCGCCTCCAGGGCAGGCCGCAGTGCAAGGATCTTGGCCGCAACCATTGGCTGAAGACGCAGCGTAATCCTGGTACAGACAAGATTATATAAATCACAAAAAATTTGATTTTTTTATAGTAAAATTTGTTTAAGTTAGAAATACTTACCTGCTAAAAAATATTTAAGACTACTAGTTACCAGAAAAAATGCTGTTCTTCCCTTTTAAAGGTGGTATCCAACAGTTTCCTACATAAAATACATATAACAATATCAAACCACTGCTTTAGGGAGTTTGTGTATGAATTTATACTTTAGTCTTAACAAATATGATTTTGAACACTGACTGACTTGTTAGACAGAACTAATCGCAAAAAAAAAATCACTTCTACAGTGGATTCTTTCAAACTGCATAAAAAGCTTGATAGTGGTCACTGCTTATAAATAGATATTGATTTTAAAGCTTATTACCCCGATGACTATATAACATGATCTCAAAAGTAAGTAGTAATGGTTTTCTAAGTTTAACAAGCATTTGATAGTATTGCGGGCCTACCCCTACCGATCCCTCAAAAAGTTCTTTAATTATCATATGCTCCTGTTTATTGCCATTTATAATTAATTTGAGGTTGAAGTTTGTATTTGTATAATTATGGTTTAAAAATGAAGTAATAAACAAGGAAATCTACAGTAGTTGGGGTTCACATAATTTTTTTTAATTCATCTGGCCTAAATAATTGTTAACTTATCATAACATTTATTTTTGGCCTTTATTTAAGGTATGAGCACCTTAATGCACTATCATTTAAGGTAAGTGCACATGAATGCGCTATCCAAAACTTCACGATTTTGCTGCAAGGTCATGCTGTAACCTTGACCTTCAAGGTAGCAACCCAAATGTTGTGCGCGACACATCATCTCAATATGGTGATCATTTCTGAGAAATAGTTGTAAAATTTAACTTCAAATAACAAAGTTATGGGTCGGACACGATTTTGCTGCAAAGTCATGCTGTGACCTTGACCTTCAAGGTAGCGACCCAAATCTTGTTCACGACACATCATCTCAATATGGTGATCATTTCTGTGAAATAGCTGTAAAATCTGACTTCAAATAACAAAGTTATGGGCTGGATACGATTTTGCTGCAAGGTCATGCTGTGACCTTGACCTTCAAGGTATCAACCAAAATGATGTTCACGACACGTCGTCTCAATATGGTGATCATTTCTGTGAAATAGTTGTAAAATCAAACTTCAAATAATCAAGTTATGGGGCGGATATGATTTTACTGCAAGGTCATGCTGTGACCTTGACCTTCAAGGTAGCGACCCAAATCTTGCTCGTGACATGTCATCTCAATATGCTGATCATTTCTGTGAAATAGTTTTAAAATCCGACTTCAAATAACGAAGTTATGGGCCGGACACGATTTTGCTTCAAGGTCATGCTGTGACCTTGACCTTCAAGGTAGTGACCCAAATGTTGCGCGTGCATATTGTACACATTGCTACCTATTAACATACCAAGTTTCATGCACCTAGCTTTAATAGTTTTTAAGTTATCAAAGGATCCAGATTTTTAATGGACAGACAGACAGACTGACGGACGGAGGGTAAACCTATAGTCCTCTGCGGTGTGAACACCGGTAGAGGACTAAAAATAGCTGTCTATACAGCCTGGCTCAGATAGGAAATACCTGTTTGCAATGACGAGTGGTGATTTATATTTGACTGTTCACACACATCTAGGACATCTATAAACACCATTTTGCAGGAACATTTCAGATAACAATTAATTATTTGGTTGAGAAAATAAATTGTGGTCCAAACTGTCGGAAACCACCTTTAGATCTAAGTGCATGACAGTATGATGTAAGTCTGATACTATGTGCATATATAAACTGAACCTGTACGTACCTAGACACACTTTTCTCAAATCAACTTAGGGCCATATGCCTCATAAAATCCAACCTGGAATTATCAAACTTGATTACATTAGAACAAAATGTATTATTTATCAATAATTAACTTAATTTAAAAAAATAACAACATGATAACAATTAAATTGGAATTGACAAAGTAAACCTACCATTGGTCGAGCACCACAAGGTCATCCTGCAGTGTCACGTTTCTTGCAGCAAACAGCAGTAGCTGTAGAGGGGAGATCATTGTCATCTGCTTACATGACACAGCTCGTGTACGGATCTAGGGAGGTCAGATGTAGCCACTTTTATATTTGTAGGTAAGTATTTGAGTTTATAACTAATATTGTCAGTAATCATCATAAATATCCTTAGCTTATTTTGTATTGTTATTTTATATGCACCATCATTTACTTATATATTCATCTCCATTGTTGTTACCTTCAGTTTGAGTTAATGTCCTTGTTGTCACTGTCGTTAATATCATATAATCATTCAGCATTATACGTGTTCAAAATCAGACATTGACTTTCAATGTCACAGTTAAAAACAATAAAGACTAAGCTGGAGTAAAACTATGGAATATTTGTTTTATTTTCAATTTAATCTGTCTTTCAGGAAACACAAGGAAAATCTTTAAAACCTTGAATGTTGCATAAAGAAGGCTGGTTGTATATAGCTGGCTTCACTATTCTTAATGCTGGGTATATTACTAATCTTAACAAAAGCACAGAAAATTTTCTGTTAAAAAAGGGGCATATATACATTGATAAAACAAACATCCAGGGTAAGGAAAAACAATTTATACCCTACACTATTAGATGAACCAGAAAAACCTTCATCATGAGAAAAAGTACTGTTCTTGTACAGTTTCTTTTCAAACATGCGGTTAAAACAAAATCATTATACATGAGTTAAAATAATGAATAAAATAATCAGTTTATGTAATAATATTTTACATGAGGCATCCAGCATGAGAAAAACAACCTGTACAAACTATTTGACTGTTTATTACCTTCTCTCCGAAGATGAAATAAGGTGAGGGGAACTTGACTTCCCTGTTGCTACAGTTTACCGAGGACTTGTGGACCAGGGCTGCTCGGCTTTCTGTGGTCAACACCTTCCTCTTCTCCTTGTGGTAGCACACGTTGGGGTACAGGCCCATAGCTAGTAGTGTCACCACCTGGATAGGACAACTCATATTGTCAATTAAAGAAAATATAATGAAAAACAGTATCTTTAAGATCAAGATTAAAATGACTTGATTTGAAAAGTAACAATTTAATGTAAGAGTTACCTTTAATAAAACTATAGTTTAGTTTTTGTTTTTTATTAGATTGCACGACACAATTACAGTCATATTGGAAACGTCCAGCTAATTATTGGTGGAGGAAGACCCTAGACTTACGTCTGGGTAGAACCACCAGCGCACCGCAGGTTAGCTGGAAAACCTTCCCACATGAAAGTTCCCGCCCCGACTGGAACTCGAATCCACGTGGTGAGGGGGCTGAGGAGTTTCAAGTCAGCGACTCTAACCGCTCACAATTAAACATCAATCCGACCACCAACCACTCAAGACAGTTAATTGGCTGTACACTTGAGCGATTTCCCTTCATAAAACCTTTGTGGTTTTGCCTAATTGTTTTACAGTCAACCCAGTATCACCCGTATTTTGTCCTTTTGAAAATGCCTCCTTTAATCATATATGTATTTTATAAGATTGGTTTACAAAACATAATTGACTGTTTGTTGTTATACATTGTTTGCGGTTAGTAGAGTAAAATATTAAAATTGTGAGCTATTTTGCATGTGTTGTACAGTTTGATCTAATAAAATTATGATATGGTTTTAATTAATCGATATGTTAACATTAAAAGGAGCTTAAGTAGCCCCTTTAATACGTCATATGTTAATACAAATAAGTTATTAAGTACGCAAGATGCCTTTAAATTGCAAAGGTTATTACACGAAGTAAAATGCATAACAAAAAAGACACCCAAGTTTAAGGTGACTAATTAATAATGTATATATTATACAGACTTTGCAGGTCATCTTAACATTGATTGGTTACTGTATAGTTTTTATAAGAGTTTCAATAATAATAATAATAATAATAATAACAATAATAATAATAATAATAATGATAATTGTTAAGTCACAATGACATTGTTTACGCATTTTCTGGCATTCTTCACTGACAGTATTCATTTGCAAATTACCACTGTCCAAGTAAAGAAACACCCCATCTGGTGCTTCACTATAAACAGGATAATGGAGGATTGATAACATTGCCGTTTGTATTTCAAAAAGAAGAAATCGTCGTTTTAAAATTAAATGCTATGCTAAAATCATAAATCTACTGCCGCTTCTGCATTAAGTAAGGCTAGCAATGTAAATTGTGGCCAGAAATAAACATTTTACAATGAATAAACACACTGAATGTAATAGAAAATTATCGTGTTATGTACCACTATGATATAAATTCGTTTCGAATATTCGAATATGATTCGAATACACGTTACGAATATTCGAATAAAGTTTTGGGATTCGATTTACATTCCTAGTTATCAGCCAAGTTTTATAAAAATTTGTATGTTTATTGATATTTCCTTAGGCAGGTTTCATTTAAGTTTGTGTGATTGTGGTTTAATTTTGTATTAAATCAGAAATCTCACACAATCAGACATCAACATCCATCCTATCAACCCATCCTATTTTCAAATATCGCCGTCAGAGAAAATGTCCCCATTAAATTGACAACCGCATGACAAAAAACGATACTGATATGCAATTGTGACATATGTGAATTTAATATCACTAAATATTTTGAGAAGATGAACTACTGGGATTGATTTAAGAGAGTGGTGAGAAGCGGTTTGATCTTGTTGGAAAATGGACAATTTAAACTGCAACTATTTCAGTTGCAAGTACACAATTATTTTTTCAGGTGTTGTTGGTCTTCTTTCTGTATCAAAGATGTAAATATTTAATTAATATCTTAAATTAAATTACTAAATAAAAAAGATAATTTAAATGAAATATAAAATAACAAATAAAATATAACTATTAAATACATCATTCAATCAGTTAAACCTGGCTGTTTATAAGAACAGGTTGACACTTACACACTAATTGTTGCAGTTCACAGGTGTAAAAAAACACAATATGATTAGTTTGACAGCACTGACAATCAGTCTGGGAAAATGAGCAGGGATTGCTATTTGACTGACAAGGTGTGATAATACAGGAAAATAGGCTGTAGGGACCAGCAACCTGCTTGACTGTTCAAATTACAGGTTGTGCGAGCAATCCCTGGGTAATTTATATAGAACAAAGAAGGCGAAATTTAGGAGCCAGCAGTTCTGTTTGGTTGATTCGTTAATTTTACCAGGGTTTGACTGTACTACAAAAAGTTTATACTTAGCAATACCACCATTATCATGCCTTTCTCATCATCAGCAGCAGCATTACACCATGGTAAATATTTTATCATCATCTCCATTATAAGATACCCCTTTTTATTTCTTCCACCATCTTAGCCAACTCATTCACAATCATTTTACCCAACCTAGTAGTGTACGTACCACATCTATTTTGTTGTCTGGTCCATGGTAGTTAAACATCTGGGGCAGGAGACAATCTTCAGGGAAGTCTGCATTCACCAGGATATCTCGAACCTGGTTCTACCAACGAAATAGGACACATTGTGATTGTAGCTTTTATTAAATGAGTAAATAATCAAGTTTAAATAGGCTGGTCAAATGTTCTGCTGTTTGTCATCAGGTGGGTGACATCTTGACGCTACCACAACATTCTTTAAATGTGTGCCAGGGGATCAGGACTCTACTTCAAATGTGTCAGGGCTCAACCTAGAACAGCAATTCCTGCTACCGTGCCTTACACAAGAGATTTGACAAAATAAAATATATAATGGATATACATACTAATAAATAAAAGATTACTGTGCATTTGGGGGTTTTACAGGTTGTTATTTGGGCTAAATTATATCTTAACAAATATTTCAAAAAAAGTATTGTGTGCATTATGTGGTAGACAGCTTGAAATCACAACATTACCTTCACAGTTAATGATTCTTTCTGTTTCAAATATGTTAAACTTCATTTTTCCATATGATTGTATCCTTAAGATAAAGAATATTAAACAAGAGAGTATACTCTTACAACATGTCACATTAAATACAAGTGTGCACAATACATGGCTGCATAGTATCAACAAGTATTCAAGGTAGATATCAATATCTTTAGGGTCATCATTAATGTAGGAAAGGTAGACATCAATACAGCATTAACTGCTGTCTACCTTTGCTTCACAAGTTGTCATTTGTGTAGGCAAGGTAGATATCAAGACATATTAACTGATGTCTACCTTTGCTTCACAAGTCGTCATTAGTGTAGGCAAGGTAGATATCAAGACATATTAACTGATGTCTACCTTTGCCTTACAAGTCGTCATTAGTGAAGGCAAGGTAGATATCAAGACATATTAACTGATGTCTACCTTTACCTTACAAGTCGTCATTAGTGAAGGCAAGGTAGATATCAAGACATTAACAAGGTATCGGTGGAACCAATGGATGCTCCCAGGAGTCTGACTGGGACACAGGAAGATATACTATATGTAGCTAAAACAAGATTGCCACTTTGGCTAAGTTTAGTGAAGATTGGGCCATGAATACGGCCTCTAGTGTGTTCACATGGTTCATCTAAAATTTGCCTTAGAGTTTTGGCCTCACATCACCCAGTTACGTACTCATCCAAAAAAAAAATTGCAGAAAAACATTCTTTACAAGTCTAGTGAAGACTGGATGAAAACTGTAGCCTCTAGTATGTAAACAAGTAAATTGTTGACACCACACGACGGATGAATAGGTATCACAAAAGCTCACCTTGAGCATGTTGTGCTCAGGTGAGCTAAAATAAGGGCTTTTTAACAATCTTGATAGAGGGCTACACAAGGAACTTGTATAGCAAATATTTACTATATAGCCAGATATGACATATTAGCCATTTAGGAAAATGGCCATGCCCCTAGAGGCCATATTTTTTATGGGTCCAAATTCTTTGAACAAATATTTGTTCCCCTTGCCTACTGAAGCTTCTAATGAAGTTTTGATTGAATTTGGAAAAGCAGTTTCAGATGATATGTGGTTTAAAGAATGTTGACCAACACATTGACACTATATTAAAAAATTAAAGGGCCAATAGCACCCCTATCCAGAATGTGCTGATGATATGCACATCTGCTCTAGTTAGCAAAGCTTCCCATAAAGTATCATTGAAGTCCAACTGGTGTTTGCCGAGAAATCCGGACAAGTCTGGTCCTGTATCACTTTATACAGGAATCAAAAAGGGCAATTACCCTGTAAAAAAACATTGAAACGGAATGTGTTGACAATAAGCGCATTTCAGTTATGGTGAAACTTCCCATACATTTTCAATTAATTCAAACCTGTGGTTGCTGAGAAATAGCCAGGACAAAAGCGGCTGGACAGACAGACCCAATGTGCTTACAATATGCACATCTGCACTTATTAACGAAGCTTCCCGGATGAAGTCTCGACTATATGCTCCCCTGAAATTCGTCAGGGAATAGCTGCAACCTACCTTTGCTTCACAGGTCATCCTTAGTGTTGGCATAGACAGAGACTTGTTGTCACAGAAATACATCTCACTCTGTTCACCACCCATCCTGCAGTAAAGAAAGAACCCAAAAATATTTAAATATCAGATACACTTAAGTCAACAAATCACTACAACAGGATATGAATGGTGTGCTTCACCAGCCATCCAGCAGTGAGGGACACAAAGAACAAACCTGGTTAGATTTAAGTCAAACACCTTAAGTTCTAAAAGATATTTGTAACTGCTATAAATCAGTTTCTAACGGTTTGGTGTAAAAACTGAAACAAGTCCTTATCAACATTATCATGACATAATTCTAGTTTTCTAAGCAAATACTTTTAAGATGTTTCATGATGTATAAGGATGTATCCATTAGGACATATCCATCAGGATGTATAAGGATGTATCCATCAGGATGCATAAGGATGTATCCATCAGGACATATCCATCAGGATGTATAAGGATGTATCCATCAGGATGCATAAGGATGTATCCATCAGGACATATCCATCAGGATGTATAAGGATGTATCCATCAGGATGTATCCATCAGGACATATCCATCAGGATGTATGAAGATGTATGAGGACATATCCATCAGGATGTATCCATCAGGATGAATCCATCAGGACGTATCCATCAGGACATATCCATCAGGATGTATGAGGATGTATAAGGATGTATCCATCAGGATGAATAAAATTACATCAGAATGTATCCATTAGGATGTAGCCATCAGGATGTATCCATCAGGATGAATCAGGATGTATCCCCCCCTGGCTTACCTTGCTTCCTCCCACTGCTGGAAAGCATTCAGCAATGCTACATGGTCACTGTGTCGGTTCCCAGCCAGACTCTTGTGGCCCCAGCCTAGGCGACGTCTGTCTGATGGTGTGATAAATGGCTCTGGAAATGTAGAGCTGCAGGCAACTGTGCACGCAGCATCACCAACACTGAAAACCAGGCATGTGTGCTTAATCTCAACATTAGAGTAGTGAGGAATGTGTTATAAACAATATTCTTATTTGGTAAAATAGATATTTAAAAACCCTACACTATCTTAATGAAACAAAACACTTAACTTGTCATTGATCAAGATTCATAGAAACATAAAAGCAATTTATTGGTTCAAATACTGTCTTGGATTACTGCTATCATTCTGGTTGTACTCACAAGAAGATGCATCCATACACAATCATCTTGCCAAGTCTGGGTTCAATAGGAAGCCTTGCTAGTATACGTCCCAGCGGCGTCAGCTCATCATTGGAGTCCAAGGCTCGCATCTCTGTTTAATACAAATGATGTAACTTGACCTTTGTTCTTCAATGTAGTCAGTAATCATACATCAAAGCACTGTGATAACTTACCACTTGGTGACACTGGGTCGATCAGTGGAGGCTTTGTGTTCTTGAAATTCATCGCAGCAACCAATATTGATCAACATAGCGATGTCCAGCTAGTTTGGTAGAGGAAGACGCAATACAAATTTCTAGGTAGAACCACTGGTGCACTGCAGGTCAGTTAAAAACCTTACCACATTAAGCCCTTTGCCCTAAACGGGACTCACTCCCCTGTGGTGGGGGCGAAGCATTTTTTTAGAAGTCGTTTAATATTTTAGCTAGACCCATCCCTAGTCATCTGGACACAGCATCAGGCTGCAGTGGTGGGGATTAGTGTGTAACTGACCAATGGCAGTGCATAGAGCCCATGTGCATCATGTGTGACAATAGTTTTTACAACCTATCCACAATGACATACTTGTAAATTATACACAAGTTGAGTGTTCCAGCTGTGATTTCACTGTCTGATGTTATTATAGATGGTAATTTATTATTGTATGGGCTGTCATTGCTTAAAAATGTAATTTTAAATAAAATATGTGTTACTGACTCATAATTACATTATTTCTGATCAGATCAACTAAATAGTAATGACCTCTAAGCTTCACCAAACCCCTCGACATACCAACTTAAGGTGAAGGTTCTACTGATTGTGGGTAAAGCACCCCCTCCCCCGAAAACCCTTCCCAGTCATTCTGACATAATTGGACAGAATTCACCCCGCCCCGATACCATTCAGGGTGATTTTTCCAAGTAAGACAGAGTACCACCTGTGAATTGTCCAAGTTGCACATAATGTGATAATGTTTTGATTAATTAAATAACTAAGCAAAAAAGAAAATGTTGCATTTACAAAACTTAATTTCGGGGATATATGAGTCATGGAAGATTTTGTCCACCTTGTAAAATTCACAGGGGGTATTCTGTTCAACTATGCCAAAATGACAAGAAGGGATTTCATCCGGGGGTGAGGCAGGGTGATTTTAACATACCCTCCGAATATATACCATAACCCAATAGCTAGCCAAGGAGCTGTAACAACCGTCCTTCCATTCTAGTAGGTGGACATCAATATAGTTGATTCCATACCACATTTTACCAACCTCTGTGTAATGACAGCATCTATAGGTGGAAGCTCTATATCCTTGGCCATAATTATTATTCTGACACTGTGTATGTGTATTTATGTGATGTGTGTATGTGCGTACATCTGTGGATGAACCATATGATGGTGCTCACCTCTGAGAAGTGCCTCAGCTTCAATGACAGCATCTATAGGTGGAGGCTCCACAGCCTTGGCCAGGAATGTAGGGATGGAGCCTAACCTTAGTAACTTGATAGACAGAGCAAGCTCATGGAGCGGAGTCCTGTAGATCTCAGGAGTGGTATGCTGATCCAATCTGTCATAGTTCAATATAAGCGACATTTTAAAAATTCATGAATTCAGAATCTTCTCAATGCATATTTACACAAATATTGTTTAACACTTTTGCTGCTAAGCCATTTTCCACACCTCATGCTGAGGAATTTTCTGTAAATTTCCTAAGAAAATGCCATAAGTCACCAAATCACTGTAAAACTATATATCATTAGAAAGGTAATTGAATAAATATTCTGAATAATACAAAATTTAATAATAATAATAAGCATCTGATAAAAAAATGTTATAGACTTTCAAAAATAGACAAAAAGTTGGAAAAAAAATTCCAGAACCCCACCTATCATATCTGGCTCGTGAACACAGGTGGAAGGCAAACCCTTCCCTGACACGTCCTGCTCGACCACGGCGCTGTTCTAGGTTGGTCTTAGACGCCCACACCGTAGCATAGTTAGTCATGTTATTGTGGGCTGTAAACAGCTTCATCTTGGCCCTGCAGACAAAAGGATTTATTTATAAATACATAGCACAAAAATGGCAACCTGGAACTTTTTTGGTAGAATAATACCAAAAATAGATGTCTAAATAGGAACACTGGTACATTCATACAAGAAAGTTGTTTCCCTAACTTGAACTTAAACCCAAAGCAGTGATGGGCTGACAAGTTCATATACCGGTAAGTCCATTCAAGTTCTTTTGAATGTTTTAAAAAACACTTAAAAAGGTATATTTGTTTAAACATAATACTCATTTTAAATAATCTTGGTAAAAATGCACATTAAATGGGTATTGCTTGGACCTCAGCAGCAAATAACGAAGAGCTGGCTGATCACAGTCTACAATAATTAGAGCTGACTGATCACAATCTACATTAACCAGAGCTGACTGGTCAAAATCTACATTAACCAGAGCTGACTGATCACAGTCTTCATTAACCAGAGCTGGCTGATCGCAATCTACATTAACCAGAGCTGACTGATCACAGTCTTCATTAACCACAGCTGACTGGTCACAATCTACATTAACCAGAGCTGACTGATCACAATCTACATTAACCAGAGCTGATTGATCACAATCTACATTAACCAGAGCTGGCTGATCACAGTCTACATTAACCAGAGCTGGCTGATCACAATCTACATTAACCAGAGCTGGCTGATCACAGTCTACATTAACCAGAGCTGGCTGATCACAGTCTACATTAACCAGAGCTGACTGATCACAATCTGCATTAACCAGAGCTGACTGGTCACAGTCTACATTAACCTGAGCTGGCTGATCACAACCTACATTAACCAGAACTGGCTGACCACAATCTATGTTAACCACAGCTGACTGGTCACAATCTACATTAACCAGAGCTGACTGATCAGTCTACATTAACCAGAGCTGACTGATCACAATCTACATTAACCAGAGCTGACTGGTCACAGTCTACATTAACCTGAGCTGGCTGATCACAGTCTACATTAACCAGAGCTGACTGGTCACAATCTACATTAACCAGAGCTGACTGATCACTATCTACATTAACCAGAACTGACTGATCACAATCTACATTAACCAGAACTGACTGATCACAATCTATATTAACCAGAGCTGACTGATCACAGTCTACATTAACCAAAACTGACTGCTCCCACTCTACATTAACCAGAGCTGACTGATCACAATCTACATTAACCAGAGCTGACTGATCACAATCTACATTAACCAGAGCTGACTGGTCACAATCTACATTAACCAGAGCTGACTGGTCACAATCTACATTAACCAGAGCTGACTGGTCACAATCTACATTAACCAGAGCTGACTGATCACAGTCTACATTAACCAGAGCTGGCTGATCACAATCTACAATAACCAGAGCTGACTGATCACAGTTTACATTAACCAGAACTGGTTTATCACAGTCTACATTAACCAGAGCTGACTGGTCACAGTCTACATTAACCAGAGCTGACTGATCACAATCTGCATTAACCAGAGCTGACTGGTCACAGTCTACATTAACCTGAGCTGACTGATCACAATCTACATTAACCAGAACTGGCTGACCACAATCTATATTAACCACAGCTGACTGGTCACAATCTGCATTAACCAGAGCTGACTGATCACAGTCTACATTAACCAGAGCTGACTGATCACAATCTACATTAACCAGAGCTGACTGGTCACAGTCTACATTAACCAGAGCTGACTGATCACAATCTGCATTAACCAGAGCTGACTGATCACAGTCTACATTAACCAGAGCTGACTGATCACAATCTACATTAACCAGAGCTGACTGACCACAGTCTACATTAACCAGAGCTGACTGATCACAATCTACATTAACCAGAGCTGACTGATCACAGTCTACATTAACCAGAGCTGACTGATCACAGTCTACATTAACCAGAGCTGACTGATCACAGTCTACATTAACCAGAGCTGACTGGTCACAATCTACATTAACCAGAGCTGACTGGTCACAATCTACATTAACCAGAGCTGACTGGTCACAATCTACATTAACCTGAGCTGACTGATCACAATCTACATTAACCAGAGCTGACTGATCACAGTCTACATTAACCAGAGCTGACTGATCACAGTCTACATTAACCAGAGCTGACTGATCACAATCTACATTAACCAGAGCTGACTGGTCACAGTCTACATTAACCAGAGCTGACTGGTCACAATCTACATTAACCAGAGCTGACTGGTCACAATCTACATTAACCAGAGCTGACTGGTCACAATCTACATTAACCAGAGCTGACTGATCACAATCTACATTAACCAGAGCTGACTGATCACAGTCTACATTAACCAGAGCTGACTGATCACAGTCTACATTAACCAGAGCTGACTGATCACAATCTACATTAACCAGAGCTGACTGGTCACAGTCTACATTAACCAGAGCTGACTGATCACAATCTACATTAACCAGAGCTGACTGGTCACAATCTACATTAACCAGAGCTGACTGGTCACAATCTACATTAACCAGAGCTGACTGATCACAGTCTACATTAACCAGAGCCGACTGATCACAATCTACATTAACCAGAGCTGACTGGTCACAGTCCACATTAACCAGAGCTGACTGATCACAATCTGCATCAACCAGAGCTGACTGGTCACAGTCTACATTAACCAGAACTGGCTGGTGACAGTCTACATTACCAGAGCTGGCTGGTCACAGTCTACATTAACCTGAGCTGGCTGATCACAATCTACATTAACCAGAGCTGACTGATCAGTCTACATTAACCAGAGCTGACTGATCACAATCTACATTAACCTGAGCTGGCTGATCACAATCTACATTAACCAGAGCTGACTGATCAGTCTACATTAACCAGAGCTGACTGATCACAATCTACATTAACCTGAGCTGGCTGGTCACAGTCTACATTAACCAGAGCTGGCTGATCACAATCTACATTACCAGAGCTGGCTGATCACAATCTACATTACCAGAGCTGGCTGATCACAGTCTACATTAACCAGAGCTGACTGGTCACAATCTACATTAACCAGAGCTGACTGATCACAATCTACATTAACCTGAGCTGGCTGGTCACAGTCTACATTAACCAGAGCTGGCTGATCACAATCTACATTACCAGAGCTGGCTGATCACAATCTACATTACCAGAGCTGGCTGATCACAGTCTACATTACCAGAGCTGGCTGATCACAGTCTACATTAACCTGAGCTGACTGATCATAATCTACATTAACTAGAGCTGGCTGATCATAATCTACATTAACCAGAGCTAGCTGATCACAATCTACATTACCAGAGCTGGCTGGTCACAGTCTACATTAACCAGAGCTGGCTGATCACAATCTACATTAACCAGAGCTGACTGTTCACAATCTATATTAACCAGAGCTGACTGGTCACAGTCTACATTAACCAGAGCTGGCTGATCATAATCTACATTAACCAGAGCCGGCTGATCATAATCTACATTAACCAGAGCTGACTGATCACAATCTACATTAACCAGAGCTGGCTGATCACAATCTACATTAACCAGAGCTGGCTGATCACAATCTACAGTAACCAGAGCTGACTGATCACAATCTACATTAACCAGAGCTGACTGGTCACAGTCTACATTAACCAGAGCTGGCTGATCATAATCTACATTAACCAGAGCTGTCTGATCACAATCTACATTAACCAGAGCTGGCTGATCATAATCTACATTAACCAGAGCTGGCTGATCACAATCTACATTAACCAGAGCTGGCTGATCACAATCTACAGTAACCAGAGCTGACTGATCACAATCTACATTAACCAGAGCTGACTGGTCACAGTCTACATTAACCAGAGCTGGCTGATCATAATCTACATTAACCAGAGCTGGCTGATCATAATCTACATTAACCAGAGCTGGCTGATCACAGTCAACATTAACCAGAGCTGACTGATCACAATCTACATTAACCAGAGCTGGCTGATCACAATCTACATTAACCAGAGCTGACTGATCACAATCTACATTAACCAGAGCTGACTGGTCACAGTCAACATTAACCAGAGCTGACTGATCACAATCTACATTAACCAGAGCTGACTGTTCACAATCTATATTAACCAGAGCTGACTGATCACAATCTACATTAACCAGAGCTGGCTGATCACAGTCAACATTAACCAGAGCTGACTGATCACAATCTACATTAACCAGAGCTGACTGGTCACAGTCAACATTAACCAGAGCTGACTGATCACAATCTACATTAACCAGAGCTGACTGGTCACAGTCAACATTAACCAGAGCTGGCTGATCACAATCTACATTAACCAGAGCTGACTGTTCACAATCTATATTAACCAGAGCTGACTGGTCACAGTCAACATTAACCAGAGCTGACTGATCACAATCTACATTAACCAGAGCTGACTGATCACAATCTACATTAACCAGAGCTGACTGGTCACAATCTACATTAACCAGAGCTGACTGGTCACAGTCTACATTAACCAGAGCTGGCTGATCATAATCTACATTAACCAGAGCTGACTGATCACAATCTTCATTAACCACAGCTGACTGGTCACAGTCTACATTAACCAGAGCTGGCTGATCATAATCTACATTAACCAGAGCTGGCTGATCATAATCTACATTAACCAGAGCTAGCTGATCACAGTCTACATTAACCACAGCTGACTGGTCACAGTCTACATTAACCAGAGCTGGCTGATCATAATCTACATTAACCAGAGCTGACTGATCACAGTCTACATTAACCAGAGCTGGCTGATCATAATCTACATTAACCCGAGCTGACTGATCACAATCTACATTAACCAGAGCTGGCTGATCACAATCTACATTAACTTGAGCTTACTGATCACAATCTACATTAACCAGAGCTGACTGATCACAGTCTACATTAACCAGAGCTGACTGATCACAATCTACATTAACCAGAGCTGGCTGATCATAATCTACATTAACCAGAGCTGGCTGATCACAATCTACATTAACCAGAGCTGACTGATCACAATCTACATTAACCAGAGCTGACTGATCACAATCTACATTAACCAGAGCTGACTGATCACAGTCTACATTAACCAGAGCTGGCTGATCACAATCTACATTAACCAGAGCTGGCTGATCACAGTCTACATTAACCAGAGCTGACTGATCACAATCTACATTAACCAGAGCTAGCTGATCACAATCTACATTAACCAGAGCTGGCTGATCACAATCTACATTAACCAGAGCTGGCTGATCACAATCTACATTAACCAGAGCCGGCTGATCATAATCTACATTAACCAGAGCTGACTGGTCACAGTCTACATTAACCAGAGCTGACTGATCACAATCTACATTAACCAGAGCTGGCTGATCATAATCTACATTAACCAGAGCTAGCTGATCACAATCTACATTAACCAGAGCTGACTGATCACAATTTACATTAACCTGAGCTGACTGATCATAATCTACATTAACCAGAGCTGACTGATCACAGTCTACATTAACCAGAGCTGGCTGATCATAATCTACATTAACCAGAGCTGACTGGTCACAATCTACATTAACCTGAGCTGACTGATCACAATCTACATTAACCAGAGCTGGCTGATCATAATCTACATTAACCAGAGCTGGCTGATCATAATCTACATTAACCAGAGCTGGCTGATCATAATCTACATTAACCAGAGCTGACTGATCACAATCTACATTAACCAGAGCTGGCTGATCACAATCTACATTAACCAGAGCTGGCTGATCATAATCTACATTAACCAGAGCTGACTGATCACAATCTACATTAACCAGAGCTAGCTGATCACAATCTACATTAACCAGAGCTGGCTGATCACAGTCTACATTAACCAGAGCTGGCTGATCATAATCTACATTAACTAGAGCTGACTGGTCACAATCTACATTACTAGAGCTGGCTGACCACAGTCTACATTAACCAGAGCTGGCTGATCACAATCTACATTAACCAGAGCTGGCTGATCACAATCTACATTAACCAGAGCTAGCTGATCACAATCTACATTACCAGAGCTGGCTGGTCACAGTCTACATTAACCAGAGCTAGCTGATCACAGTCTACATTAATCAGAGCTGGCTGATCATAATCTACATTAACCAGAGCTAGCTGGTCACAATCTACATTTACCAGAGCTGGCTGATCACAATCTACATTAACCAGAGCTGGCTAATCACAATCTACATTATCCAGAGCTAGCTGATCACAATCTACATTAACCAGAGCTAGCTGGTCACAATCTACATTAACCAGAGCTGACTGGTCACAGTCTACATTAACCAGAGCTGACTGATCCCAGTCTTCATTTACCAGAGCTGACTGATCAGACTCTACAGTAGCCAGAGCTGACTGGTCACAGTCTACATTAACCAGAGCTGACTGGTCACAATCTACATTAACCAGAGCTGACTGGTCACAATCTACATTAACCAGAGCTGACTGGTCACAATCTACATTAACCAGAGCTGACTGATCACAATTTACATTAACCTGAGCTGACTGATCATAATCTACATTAACCAGAGCTGACTGATCACAGTCTACATTAACCAGAGCTGGCTGATCATAATCTACATTAACCAGAGCTGACTGGTCACAATCTACATTAACCTGAGCTGACTGATCACAATCTACATTAACCAGAGCTGGCTGATCATAATCTACATTAACCAGAGCTGGCTGATCATAATCTACATTAACCAGAGCTGGCTGATCATAATCTACATTAACCAGAGCTGACTGATCACAATCTACATTAACCAGAGCTGGCTGATCACAATCTACATTAACCAGAGCTGGCTGATCATAATCTACATTAACCAGAGCTGACTGATCACAATCTACATTAACCAGAGCTAGCTGATCACAATCTACATTAACCAGAGCTGGCTGATCACAGTCTACATTAACCAGAGCTGGCTGATCATAATCTACATTAACTAGAGCTGACTGGTCACAATCTACATTACTAGAGCTGGCTGACCACAGTCTACATTAACCAGAGCTGGCTGATCACAATCTACATTAACCAGAGCTGGCTGATCACAATCTACATTAACCAGAGCTAGCTGATCACAATCTACATTACCAGAGCTGGCTGGTCACAGTCTACATTAACCAGAGCTAGCTGATCACAGTCTACATTAATCAGAGCTGGCTGATCATAATCTACATTAACCAGAGCTAGCTGGTCACAATCTACATTTACCAGAGCTGGCTGATCACAATCTACATTAACCAGAGCTGGCTAATCACAATCTACATTATCCAGAGCTAGCTGATCACAATCTACATTAACCAGAGCTAGCTGGTCACAATCTACATTAACCAGAGCTGACTGGTCACAGTCTACATTAACCAGAGCTGACTGATCCCAGTCTTCATTTACCAGAGCTGACTGATCAGACTCTACAGTAGCCAGAGCTGACTGGTCACAGTCTACATTAACCAGAGCTGACTGGTCACAATCTACATTAACCAGAGCTGGCTGATCACAGTCTTCATTAACCAGAGCTGACTGATCACAATCTACATTAACCAGAGCTGACTGATCACAGTCTACATTAACCAGAGCTGGCTGATCACAGTCTACATTAACCAGAGCTGACTGATCAGTCTACATTAACCAGGGCTGACTGTTTACAGTCTACATTAACCAGAGCTGGCTGATCACAGTCTACATTAACCAGAGCTGGCTGATCACAATCTACATTAACCAGAGCTGACTGATCACAATCTACATTAACCAGAGCTGGCTGATCACAGTCTACATTAACCAGAGCTGACAGATCAAAGTCTACATTAACCAGAGCTGACTGATCACAATCTACATTAACCAGAGCTGGCTGATCACAGTCTACATTAACCAGAGCTGGCTGATCACAGTCTACATTAACCAGAGCTGGCTGATCACAGTCTACATTAACCAGAGCTGACTGATCACAATCTACATTAACCAGAGCTGACTGATCAGACTCTACAGTAACCAGAGCTGGCTGATCACATGTTAAGACTGGGCTAACAGAGGTGATCTGAATATAATGTGAATCATCATGGAGGCAATTTATGTAAGTATCTAGACAGTGAGAATGTAGGTGTATGAGTTCCAGTAAAATACATTAGTCTGTCTTGGCCTGGGATGAAACATGAGACCTCTCAATTTTGGTGCTGTTGTCAAGAATTTGATTTAAGATTGTCTACCAGGACAGACTGAAATGATGATCCTCTGTATACTAATATAAAATTCATACTTTGTGGGTTTCCCATTACATGATACAACCAACATTATATCAATGGCAGTTTATTGAGTGAACATTGGCTTCAGCCAATAAGAGCAATTAAGTTTTGTTCTGCATAAAAAAAACACCAGGCTGCAAGGTGCAAGATGATCAAATGAAAGTAGTAGTAAAGTAATGCTAGGCAATTGACCTTGGTTCTGAAGGTTTAGTATAAAATGGTTTTGTTGTAACTTTATTCCATTTTATGCCTCTGAGGCATACATGTACACAATTATCACTTATCCTTATATCTTCTCAACTAATGGTTTATTTATAGACTAGATTAAGGATCTATAATTATATGATGAACATACAAGCTTAAAAAATCTTTAAACTGTTTCAAAGAAAAAAATAAAAATTGACAATTTTCAACATCATATACATCTCCTATAAATGAAAGGGTTATTTATGTTCATACTTACTTGCAAGAGTCAATGACAAAGGACACATCATTGATTGTGATACTCGTCTCGGCAATGTTGGTGGACAAGATAATCTGAAAACCAATACATCAGCTGCAATTACTAAAATAGAATATTTTAGTGCTTTCCTGCTGTTTCTATTAACATACACCTGAGAAATGTAAGTAATAAAATAGAATAAAACATTTATATTTATATCTAGATATTTAGATATGTATTGTGATCTAAGAATGAAAGATCTTATAAGATCATTTATGCTTCACTTTTCACACAGACCTAGGACATCAACAGCAAATTCCTTGATCTTTTCAGGCAACAAAAATATATTTGGTTGTTTGATAGAAAAATAAAAGGCCAAAACTGTCTGATTCCACATTTAAGAAAGAAATTTTAAATTATTTGTAAAATAGGATCTTTAAAAAAGAATGCACATGAACATTTTGTTTGATCTTAATTAAGAAGTAGGCAATTAAGTCAAAGATTATCTGCCTTTACACCACCCAGTCATTGCAATTGACGTCCATACTGAAGTGCAGTGGTCTTCATGAAATGCCTTTGAAATATGGCCATAGGCTGTTGTTGGCCTTATCATATTATTCTTACATGAGTTTCTTATCTTAAAAGTTTAGTTACCATATTAACTGAATAGTTTGAAACATTTCAACAATATGCAACAAATGGTGCAGCATATATTATGTCAATTTGATGGCCAATTGTTTGATCATATTGTCAGGTAGGTTAAGTATAAGTACTCGTCAATGTCTGGTGCTGTTGTTCATCAGATAACGTATTGTCTTTTTTAAACATATATTGGATGCCCTTTGATGCTTTGCATGATTGCTTTTCTTGCACATTAATGGACCATTCCCAATCAGCTGCTTTTAGGTTTTAGTTTTCAGTTTTTGAAAATACATTGCAGTGACCAATTATGATTAATACAGCAACATCCAACTATTTGGTAGAGGAAAACCCCAGACACATGTCTGAATAGAACCACCGGAGCACCGCTGGGAAGCTTCCCACATTAAGTCCCTTTGCCCTGGAAGGGACTCTAACCAACGCAGTGGGAGGCTAAGCAGTCAGAGAAGTTACAAACTGGTGACTCTCAGCTGATTTTAACCAATCAAAAAGTGGAATTAACACTTACAAAGTCCTCACAAGTATATGAGGGAAAATTAAAATGCAACTTCCAGTGTAAAAATTATATAAGACTGTCAGAAAGTCAAATCCTAAAGATTTTTTTTTAAAATACCCATAATTGTGAGGACTAAATCAATTGCTAAATATCAATAGGGTTTTCAATAGTGATTAGTGGTTTAAATGTTTTTATTTAAGTGAAAATTTGTTACACTCTATGTACAGGGTACGTTTGTAATTGAGCATCTCCATTGAAGGATAGTAACAGTAACTAAGAATGTAGAATGGTAAACTTCATTTCTAACTTAAATCTAGTCAATGCTTGAGTTGCCTCCCTTGAACTACCCCAGTCCTTGTTACCTTGGTAACACCTGGAGGTACAGGCTCAAACACTTTCTTCTGATCCTCACGTGGTATTTGGGAGTGAAGGGGCAGCAGACGATAGTTCTTCCCACCTGGTCATGGCAAACAGATATGTATAATCTACATATGATGTTCTGTGACATGTTACCTGAATGGTATTGTATTTAGAAAAGGTTTGATTTCACAATGCTATTGTAATCATACCAGATGCTTTAAATGAACATAAATTCATACATAATACAAAGGTTACATATATTTAAGTTATCATAAAGGTGGAGAGGGAGAAGAAAGAGAGTAATTCACCTTAACTGGATTAATTATTGGAAAATACAAACATATAAGGATAATTATAAAAACCCAACAACATTGAACTAAATTGAAAGCAAAAAGAGGAATTGCTTAAAGTTAATTATTATTATTAAAAATATTGTTATTTTTATAGTAATTAATCTATTTTATTGTTTTTCTTTTAGCAACAACATAAAGAAACATAACTATATGCAATATATTGACATGCTTGGAGCAGAAAGTTGTATCCCCTAAAAAGATATAAATAACTATTTTTTATTTTTTAACAAAAAACTTGTGTTAAATATTATTAGTGTTTTTACAAGTATTTATTAGTGTTTCTGTTGAATCAAAAGATGAAATCATCTTTAATCTACATGGGTGAGGAAGGATCTCCTAAATTGTACATTTTGTATTATGTACTACTACTGACTCCATGCAAGCTTGCTGGAAGGAAATCTCACTTGAAACTCTCTACTCTTGTACTGTTTTAAAATAATAATAATAATAAAATAAACTGTACAGTATCAAGGCAGCCATATAGATTGCTCATGATGTTGTTAGCTCACCAAACTCTGGATGCATCTCGAGGTGTTTATGGAGGGCGAAGATGAGGTTCCATCCTGGCAGGAAGACAAGAATGGATCCATCGATCTTCAGAGACTTGATGTACTTGATCAGGGCCTGAAGAGAGAACCATGTGTTTTTGTTATGTTATTTCTAAAATACATGGCACCACCAGAATTATGGTCATTAGAATAAAAATAAAAGTTCCAGCTAGTGTTAGTGGAGGAAGACTCACATAAATATCTGCATGGAGAACTTCTTTGACAAGATAGATAACAACTTCTTTGACTGATTAGATGAAAATCTTCTTGAACAAGCAAGATGAAAAATTTCTTCAACAAGCTGAATATGATGACTTAAAATAAATCTCAGACTATATGGGAATGAGTCATTGTAAGTAGCAATAAGTGACTGTCTATAAAACTGATCAATGGTATGATGTCAGATGTCACAGTTAACAGACACCCTGTATACATGACCAAATGTCTGACAGTGTACAACAGCTTGCTCACAGTCCATCCTATATAAAGGATCAATAACCGGTTATATCTGTACTGACTCTCAATGGGACTACTTTATTGCTGGCAACAGATTTTTGATGGGTGAATTCATACACTGCCAGATTGGGATGATTTAAGATGGTTAGGAAGAGGCCTTTGGCCTTAATTGCAAACAGAATGGTTTATTTAATTTTTTAATAGGAAATATGCAACAAACAAGTACTTATTACATTAAAAAGATATAAGAAATAATAGAATTCCAGACTACAATAAATGACATGTCAGTCTACAAGTACTGTTCATTTCCATTTAATTATGAGATGCCTATACTACAGTACATGCAGTTCTGTAGCAAAGGTTACAAAACTCGGACATTTCGTTGGAGACAATTTTCAAGCAAATGATTAGATGATCTTTACTTTGAGACAAATCTAAAAATGAGTGGATGACTTTTTGTTTAAGACAATCTCAAACATATGATTGGAGGACCTTAAATTTAGGAGAATTCTCAAGCACATAATCGGATAGAGTTCAATAAAATAAAAAACTGGCCAAAAAGAATGTTGAAAAAAAATCTTAATTTCAAAACCATAGTTATCTATTTTTTAGGCCCAGTTTTTTGAAAATAGTCTCATCTCTATTTTAAGAAAATAAATTGACCTATAAATTTTAATCTTCATTTTTAGAGGAGATAACCTATAAATAACCACTATCGGATTTGACAATACTAGTCAGTATCATGCAACATTCCCAGGTTTGTCTGGGTTTTGTATATAGATTGGAAAACTCCATTCCATTGTACAATGGGTACCCTGCCTTTGTGTGTAAAATACCCGAGCGTTGAATAATGTGGCTATCATCTAAGATTTAGAAAACGACACAGCGTGTGTGCATGCTATCTGACAGTTTTTGTTTGTCAAATATGAATGTCTGTTTATTGGGTTTATTGTCCCACCAACAGTATTTCAGTTATCTAGAGACAGTGTCCACGTGAAGCAGATACAGTGCTGCCTTCACTATGTATAGCATGCCGTGAACACCTGGCATTATACCACACCCAGTCACATTATCCTGACACCGGGCCAACCAGTCGTGGAACTACCCTTATATTTGCTTGAGCGTTAGCAAGGGAGCTATACCACTACCATTTTTAGCGACTTTGGTATGTTGTGGCCAGGGATCGAACCCAGGGCCTCCCATACCTGGAGCCGACACTCTACCGATTGCGCTACTAGGTCCGGTCAAATATAATGAATTTTATGCCAAATTTATAGTTAGTGTACCTAGGGACAAGATCTAAGTATGCTGTAAGGTTTGTGCATCTTTAATACAAAGTATATAAACAGTCTCAGTCAATAACATGGTTACAGTGCATACAGATCATGTATACCAGCTTAACAGTCTATAATTGTATATGACTATCAAATACCCAAAGAAAATTGTTATTGTTATCGGTATTTGATTCTGTGCAAATTGTTCAATACCACCTTTAATCAAACATGATGTGTGACATTCTTGGCTACACAGGATTGTGTAAGTTATGTCATACACTTCTGACTTTAGAGCAGAGAACAGTTATATCTTTAATTTACTTTCAAGACATTCTAATTGTCAACAGATATTCTAATTGTCAACAGTCTAATTTTAGGTCTAGAAAATAAACCTATAATTAATGCTGATCTACATTTTTTTATCAATTGTAATGTGGTATCCACATTTTTGTCAAGACATGGGATTGCAAACTGTGTTCCTTTATATTTCTGATTTACAATGTCACAACATCTGTGCAGTGCATTGTGGGAGTTACTGGTAATGCATTGTGGGAACTATTGACAAAGTATTGTGGGAAGGGTTATTTAAAGCATTGACAATCAAAGGATCCCAACATATGTTCCCAGACAGCCACACTGGCAAAACCAGCATGGCAAACTGTCAGCCAATAAAAATCAATCATACACAACAAACAACCAATCAGACCTCGCCAGGAGAATGCACTCAGAAATATTGCAATAAGTAGAAGAGAGTTGAAGATTTCTAACCAAGTACACCTTTAAGACATTTTGTGTGAATGTTTCACTGTGTGTCATTTTGGATTAAGGCCAATTTTGGGGGATGAAAAATTATTAAGTGGAACATAATTATTTGACTTCCTTCTAGTAAAAGTCTTAAAAGTGCTTTTCAAAAATGGAAAAGTGAAAGTACAACAAATTGTGTGAAAGAATTTCATCAACATTGTAAAGTTAAATACAGCAAAATAAGCAATTTAAAAACAACAACTGCTAGCATTTAACCGAAGGTAAAAGTTGAATGTTTGTTACCTATTGACATCTGCAAGAACACATTGAGATCATGAACAGAGTGTGATATTAACAATGTATTGTTGTTAATGAGTTCTCAAACTAATGTGATCCAAGACTGATTCTCAGCAAAGTTATATGCATCAGGTTGTGATCAACAGGAAATCATAACATCACCAGACAAGTGAGAAAAGGTCAACAGAAAGGCATTACTGAAAAAAGTTATAGGAATAAATTATTATTTTAAGTATAATTAGTTTCATTAAATTGAAAATCAAGAGAAAAAACTGCTTAATTTGAAAAAAAACCCCAACTCTATGTGCATGAAACAGAAACAGTAAAAAAAATATTAAGCCAAAAAAGGGCATAATTACTACAGACAAACTGAGCTTTCAGCGGAAATTACACCACAACTTCATTTCAGGGGAGAGTAATTTTATGCCCAACCATCTACACTTAAGTTTAAACAGAACAATAAAGTTTTTTTATTAGAGAAAAAAAAACAGGTGGAAATCTTTAGTTGGATCAAAGATGAACTGCACTATTTGTTCCAAGAAAAACAAATCAAATCCGGCAGAAAAGTTCTGCAGTGAATGCAACAAATATTTCTGCGGGACTTGCATGGGAGCACATGACATTGTTCATGACGACCACACGCTAACCGACCCAGACAATGTCATACCCAACACGTCAGAGGTTCTACCCACAGAACGGTGTGTGGAACATCCAGCGGAGATTGTAAAGATGTTCTGCAGGTCACATGACCTGACCATGTGCAACACCTGTGCCTTCATGAAACATAGGTAATGATCCAGACCGTTATTCTTAAATTTATTAATTTTCAAGAGTTATTTCAATATTTTAAAATGTAAAACAGTGGTTCTTTTTAACTTCAAATTTGATTAAATTTATCAAAATATTCTCTTATATAACATCACCTAAGTTCATGTTACATGAATAACAAAAAACATTTTCTTGTCTTAGCTCTCCATGTTTTGATAGTTTAGAACACAAACTGCTTCTGCCACACAGTCCATAATACAAGTTCTTTTATTTATTCTAGGCAGCTGTATTTGTTAATTTAAGCTACTAAAACAGATGGTTTTTAAATGCCTTGTTTAAACCATGATCAATATAAATCAACCCATTTACAGATCATACAAAAGCAGACATATTTTTTGTGTCTGTTTTGTTAGCATGTAACAAGAAAGCATTAACATAACTGTGAATCAATAATGAGCATTACAACATACAAACTACCCTTCAACCAAGATATGGTGAATGAATAACAAATCAATTTGACGGTATGCCAGCCTGGAGCAAGACAATCTATACAAATGTTTAAGCTTACTCAGGCTACACTCAGAAAGTTGCCTTACAGCTCTGCTCCCTTACAGCCTGAATATCATTTGCAAACATATCAAGTACACATTAACATAATTAAAGATACACAACTGTTCAATTCATCAAGTATAACAATAAACAAATATTTTCATTGATTAAATTTAGTTTTTGTCAAAAACTTTTTTTGTGAAATACAGAACTAGTCCCACTTTTCTCAACTGCGATTTCGTTAAATGCAACTTAGAGAAGACTTAAGTGACATATAACTTCAGTTCATATTTCATGCACCACCAACTTGGCAAGGTTACTTTTTGTCATATTACATTGAAGAATGTGACCTTAACATTTGCTTAAAGCCTCAGTAAGGAAGCAATACCACTACCATTGTAATCATTTTCTTGTGTCCTGACAAAGGCTTGAACCCGTGTCCTGTACCATGGGTCCAGTACTCTCTCTATGGGGTTACCATGCTGTTAGTCATGATTGGTCAATCTTTAGAAACTAAAACTAGACGCTGCACACTCATTTCAGACAAGGATTGTATATCTTAAAGAAAGTCACTTGGTCTGCTGTTAGACCATCATAAATAAAACTCTACTTCTTTCTTTTTATTGTAAAACAATAAAAATTTACTAAATTTTATATAGCATTCCTATTCAGTTTATACAAGGTAGATATAGCATTTCTATTCAGTTTATACAAGGTAGATATGGCATTCAGTGATCCTTATCTTCTAATTAATTTTTCATATAAAACCAAATACATTTACATCAAAAAATCATTTTGAACATACTGGTTGCATTCAAAATTCAGGTGATAGACAACAGATGTGACTAGACGACAGATGTGACTAGACGAGGTTATCTACATGTAATAACTACAGTACTCGTAGTCCCGATTTAAGTCAATAGTATGACTGCATTGAAACTCAGAGAGTCCCAACATCTTCGTGTTCTGTTACATCTTTGTGTTCTAAAATGACATTTAACAGCAGATCTAATAACAGCATCAACTGATTTCTAGATCCCAAGTACTTCACACCTGTAAGTTTTGGCTTGTGTGAGGATGTTGTTTCACTGTTTGCCAAGGTGTGAAATTTTCTATGTATAATGCCGGCTGCATGAATATCTAACCTAATTAAACAGTTGCAGTATGTCCTGGCTTAAGATAATTGCTCATTACTGTGTTATTTCATTTATCTAGACTAAGTGTTAATTACACGGCACATTAACTGATATTTAATGTCTAACACAAATGGCTTTGACATATTTTAAAAAAATGGCCCCAGTAGACAACAACTCCAAAAATCCAAGAAAAAATATGGGAACCGATCTGGGTGAATATTTGGATTGTTTGTATTCATACAAGAATAATGGAAGTGATACTTGCATTGGTTGTACCATTTTTGTGTTCATTCATTTGTTAGTAAACATTATGATAGTGTAATTTCTATGGCTGTATGACATGACTGAAACTGAAATAAGGCAGTTTTATGGCTGTATGTCATGGCTGTTAGTTAATTTAGGCAGTTTTATGGCCGTATGATATGGCTGACATTGAATTAAGGCAGGTTTTATGGCTGCATGTCATGGTTGACAGTGAATCAAGGCAGGTTTTATGGCCGTATGTCATGGCTGACAGTGAATCAAGGCAGGTTTTATGGCCGTATGTCATTGCTGACAGTGAATTTAGGCAGGCTTCATGGCCGTATGTCATGGATGACAGTGAATCAAGGCAGGTTTTATGGCCATATGTCATTGCTGACAGTGAATCAAGGCAGGTTTTATGGCAGTATGTCATGGCTGACAGTGAATCAAGGCAGGTTTTATGGCCATATGTCATGGCTGAAAGTGAATCAAGGCAGGCTTTATGGCAGTATGTCATGGCTGAGAGTAAATTGAGGCAGTTTTATGGCTGTATGACATGACTGACAGTGAATTTAAGCAAGTTGTAATGGTCGTATGACATGGCAGAGTAAATCAAGGCAGGTTTTATGGCTGTATGACATGACTGACAGTGAATTTAAGCAAGTTGTAATGGTCGTATGACATGGCAGAGTAAATCAAGGCAGGTTTTATGGCTGTATGACATGACTGACAGTGAATTTAAGCAAGTTGTAATGGTCGTATGACATGGCAGAGTAAATCAAGGTAGGTTTATGGCCTAGCTGACAGTGAATTTAAGCAAGTTGTAATGGTCGTATGACATGGCAGAGTAAATCAAGGCAGGTTTTATGGCCATATGTCATGGCTGACAGTGAATCAAGGCAGGTTTAATGGCAGTATGTCATGGCTGAGAGTAAATCAAGGCAGGTTTTATGGCCATATGTCATAGCTGACAGTGAATCAAGGCAGGTTTTATGGCAGTATGTCATGGCTGAGAGTAAATTAAGGCAGTTTTATGGTTGTATGACATGGCTGACAGTGAATTTAAGTAAGTTGTAATGGTCGTATGACATGGCAGAGTAAATCAAGGCAGGTTTTATGGCCGTATGACATGGCTGACAGTGATTTTAGGCAGGTTTTATGGCCATATGTCATGGCTGAGAGTTAATTAAGGCAGTTTTATGTCTGTATGACATGGCTGACAGTGAATTTAGGCAGGTTTAATGGCCATATGTCTGGCTGAAAGTAAATTAAGGCAGTTTTATGGTTGTATGACATGGCTGACAGTGAATTTAAGCAAGTTGTAATGGTCGTATGACATGGCAGAGTAAATCAAGGTAGGTTTATGGTCGTATGACATGGCTGACAGTGAATTTAGGCAGGTTTTATGGCTGTATGTCAAGGCTGTCAGCGAATTCAGGCAGGTATTATGTTCCAACCTAAACAGGATTATAACTGCTATGGAATTATAACTATAAAGTTGGAATCTTTTTTTTTGTAGGCAATAATCACACCAGGAAAACACCAGGATCTAATATTATTTAATTATTAATTTAACCAGTTAATTTAATTGAAATTTTCAGAGGCGATCAGTTTGATACTGGTTAATATTTAAGTAATGAACTTTTGTCATGTCTATCCTTTCACTAAAATCTGACCAAAATCAAGACAATTAATGCAATTAACTGTATTGTTTGTTTTGTAGAATGTGTGAAGATGTAGTCTACATCCCTGGAGAGATCAGCAAGCTCATGCCGGAATCAGAGATTGAGGCATCTAAACAACTTGTTGGTTCCTTCATCAATAGCCTAGCTGAAATCCAGAATGCCCACAAGTCAGAGGATGACAAGATGAAGCAAGAGAAGCAAGCATGTTTGGACCAGATTGAAGACATAGCTGATAAGCTAATTGCAAAGATCAAAGCCATGAAGCAAGCAGCTGTTGACAATGTAGAGGAGAAATTTGTAAAGTTACAAAAAGACCAGGAAGCAAATAGTCCAATACTTCAAGGTGTTGAGGAGCAGCTTCTGTCCTGCTTAAGACAACTTGAAGACAGCAAAGGAAATCTGCCACAAGCATTTGTCACCCTGAAGAAGAGTCAAGAGCTGTTGTCAAAAGTCAAAGAGCTTCGAACGAAACGATCAGCAGAAGGAGCCTCTCAGAATCACACTCTCAATTTTCTGACTGAGACAGGCATACTGGAATATCTGGAGGGGTTTCAGGCTTTAGCATCATTCAAAAAGCCCCAGAAAAAGCAGTTGAGAAGGGAACCTGACTTGCAGGTCAAACAAAACTGGGATAATGAGACTTGCGACATAACAGGTGCCTGCTCTCTGCCAGATGGTGTACTGTTGCTTGCAGATGCCAAGAATAAGAAACTGAAACGTGTCAATACAGCCACCAATACCATCCTTGATATCTGTGCACTGAATGACCAGCCATTTGCTGTTTGCTCGGTGGGACAACATGAAGCTGCAGTTACTTTAGGTGGTAACAAGTTCCAGTTTGTCTCTCTCGGCGTCAACAAGATGAGTTTACTAAAATCTTACAGTCCTGATCATGGCTGTTATGGTATTGTCTTTAGCAGTGGGGAACTGTTTGTCACTGATGGAGACAGTAACATGTATATCTACAACAAACTGGGTCAACTGCAGAGAAAGGTTGACCTGAATTTGGTTGGAGGACAGCACATTACAGTAAGTCCTAAGGGAGAAAGGATTTATGTGGCGTGCCAGGAAACTGGGATGGTTTGTGTCAGCAGGAAGGGTGAAATACTCTACAGGTGTCAAGGTTCTGATGGTTGTAAAGGTTTTGGTGTGTGCACTGATTGTAACGGCAGTTTGTACATCAGTGGGATAGAAGAGAATCGTGTTGTGCAGTTCAGAGAGGGAGGTGAGACTGTTGGAGATGTTATTTCCCATGAAGGTGGCATCGTGGCTCCACAGGCTGTGGTTATAGACCTAACTGGGAAGAGGATGTTTGTCAGTCAGCACAACAGCAACGTGATGTGTGTCTTTGCTATACTTTGAGGGACTCTTTAGATACTTTGAGGGACTCTTTAGCACTGGGTCAACAGTACTTGATTTTCACTTTGTTGGCCAAGTCTGATTTCTACTGCCGAAACAGTTATATGTTACAGCTATTACAGGTTTAGACAAAATACTTATAATGACTGTCTTCTCTGATCCCCAATAACAAATGATAGCAAATGAAAAGCAATCTCTATTTAAACAATAATTACAGACCAGTGGTATGAGAGAAATGATTGATTGCTTTTCTCAGAATATTTTAAATACTATGCTGTTCTGTATTGAGCATGAAAAGCTTTTTTTAGGAGAAATGATCAGGAAAGTGTTTTGTCTTTCTGCTTATAGCAATAATAAATGAATGAGGTTCAAAATGTGTTATTTTACATACAAACATAGTACACAGTATCATGGCTATACTAAGTAAACATCTATGATGTTATATGAAACTAATGCTGTGACCACACTTTATAAAATATAAAATAAACATTTAATGCACATTGATGTTTATTTTTTTAATATTTTCTGAAGTGTCCTTAATTTACTACATTAGATAAATTACCTGTTTTAACAAAGACTCATCCACAGTCAATACTAGGGGGCTATTATGGACTATTTCATGCCAAACAGTTATTTCCTCGCAAAATACTTTAATTACCTGATGCTCCTTTCTAGCATCTTACTTTGAAAATCTCAAAAAAACATTCTCAATAAAGAGTTTGGATTGATATATATAGGATACCCTGCTCCACTACTGTACACAAATGTACTTCAGATTATCTTGAGCTTGGCTAATAAATCTTAAAATTAAGAAAGTAAATAAATCTATACATATCTTGATATGAATTCAGTATGCAGATTGCTGTTTTTAAAAAACAACTACATGGTTATTCAAAAAGCTTTGGCACAGTTAGTTGTATTACAATTTGGCTTTGGGCGGATGTGTGACTAAGTGGTTATAGGACATCAGCATCTCACCAAATGTGATATTTGTCTATGTGTAGTAGGACTTTTGCCTACTATTTAAAAAGGTTAAAGGTCTTACCTCGATGAGTTCAAACGAGGTCTCCTTTTCATTTAGCATGGCCATAGCCCTCTTGGTCTGTTCTGAGTAGTCATTAGAGATCACCAGGTTCATGTTCTCCTGGAAACACACACAAGTACATACCATGAACACAAGGCGGACATACAGTACTTAGGCTTCACACACAGACATACCATGAACATGAGACTGACATACAGTACTTAGGCTTCACACACAGAAATACCATGAACATGAGACTGACATACCGTACTTAGGCTTCACACACAGACATACCATGAACACAAGGCTGACATATGGTACTTAGGCTTAACACACAGACAAACCATGAAAACAAGGCTGACATATGGTACTTAGGCTTCACACACAGACATACCATGAAAACAAGGCTGACATAGGGTATTTAGGCTTCACACACAGACAAACCATGAACACAAGGCTGACATATGGTACTTAGGCTTCACACACAGACATACCATGAACACAAGGCTGACATATGGTACTTAGGCTTCACACACAGACATACCATGAAAACAAGGCTGACATAGGGTATTTAGGCTTCACACACAGACATACCATGAACATGAGACTGACATATGGTACTTATGCTTCACACACAGACATACCATGAACATGAGACTGACATACAGGACTTAGGCTTCACACACAGACATACCATGAACACAAGGCTGACATATGGTACAAAGGCTTCATACACAGACATACCATGAACATGAGACTGACATATGGTACAAAGGCTTCATACACAGACATACCATGAACATGAGACTGACATATGGTACAAAGGCTTCATACACAGACATACCATGAACATGAGACTGACATATGGTACAAAGGCTTCATACACAGACATACCATGAACATGAGACTGACATATGGTACAAAGGCTTCATACACAGACATACCATGAACATGAGACTGACATATGGTACAAAGGCTTCATACACAGACATACCATGAACATGAGACTGACATATGGTACAAAGGCTTCACACACAGACATACCATGAACATGAGACTGACATACAGTACTTAGGCTTCACACACAGACAAACCATGAACATGAGACTGACATTCAGTACTTAGGCTTCACACACAGACATACCATGACCACAAGGCTGACATACAGTACCTAGTCTTCGAATTCAAAACAATAATTTATAAATACAGACAACACGCACCTCTTGTTCCCCCGTGGGATCATCTTCATCGTCTCTACTTCGTTTCTTGCGATCGTTTGGCAGGGGGATAAAGTTCAGCATCTGTATACAATCTTCCAGATAGTAGTCTATGAAATAGATAGAAAAACTAATTAAACTACAGTGATAGTAGAGATAGTAGAGATAGTAACCAATAAACCATGGTTCCAAATATCTGCAATCTGTTGTAATACAACAAGCCTTAACAATATGCAAGTAAAACTGAAGTAAAACTTGTGAAATACTATAATAAATAACTTGAAACATGGTATAAATGTGTTATATATATTATATGTCATAAATCAAACAAACGTACATGCTGCCCTGTAGGTAGGACTAAGCACTCTGATGAATGTATACAAACAAGTTTAAACTTCATCAATACATGTTAATAATTAAATGTATTCTGTTGGATGAACATAAAAATCCTAAAAAAATCAATAAATAACATTTTATGAAAGCAAAGTTCATTAAGTTAATTGTGAAGGGTGAAGTAAGATTATGTTATTTGTAATATTCTAAAAAGACATCAAACTTCTTAATAATGAAAACAAAGGAAAATTTAGAAATGAAAAAGAAGGCAATATCTTAAAACAACATATACTCAACTCTTAAGGCTTCTGTCAGCCAGGTGATAAAAATGTCCAATTGCAGGGAAGTTCAAAGGAATACTTGTATTTCTATAATGAGTGAATGAAGTTTAAAACTTGTTTTTAACTTCCAAAAATTTATCTTCACTTAGTACAATTTGTTTAGTAAAACCTTCTCTGTAACTAGTGAGGTAACATAACAAAATAACTTCTTGGACAGTTCTTACAACAGAACTGATTGCATTCTCAGAGAACAAAAAACCTTAATGAATGATAAGGTGGCCAATGTGCTCAATTATCATATTTGAAGCTACAGGATCAAGCTCTAAAACACGTAATGTTTTAATTTTTTGTAGTTTAATCAAGATGTTTTATCAAAGCTAATTAATCCACCCTGGATACTTTTTTCGCCACAGTTATTTTACAAACATGTTTGTACAATTGGTTAACATTGGAATGGAAGATTAGACTTGGACTTACATAGAGGTTATGTATGAAAATCTGGGTGGGTAAACACATAAGTCAATATAATGCTGATCATTTACATGTCAAGTTCTTCTGAAAAAAAACATTTTGAAGATTCATAAAATTTTGCTTGTTAGAACGTAATAAAAATCTGATTTGGTAAATTGTACTTGAAATTGGCAAAGGAACTACTGAAATCATTTAGAAATTGAAGTTAACCTTATAGAAAGGCAATGAATGAATTCACATTTATTTTGATAATGTTTGTTGTTGTTGTTTTTTTTGTTTGGGGGGTGGGGGGTGGGGAGGGGGAGGGGTGGCACACCGCCAGTTAGCTGGCAAACCTCCCCACATGAAAGTTCTCACATTAACTGGGACTTGAACCCACACGGTGAGGTGTTGTGGAGTTTCATGCCAGCGACTCTAACCGCTCAGCCTCGGGAACACCTATTTTGTTAATATTGATCAATGCATAAGTCCACACGTAACATCTATCTGTTCACCAAATCACAGATATAAACATATGCTGTTATGGCGAGATAAAACAAGAGCTTGCTGTAGTGATTGACAGATATGTTGTACTATGTAAGAAATCCAGTCCATTTTTTGATTTCTTAATTGCATACTGTACCTAAAATATGATTTTGTTCCTTGGATAAGAAGGGCTTTTAACTTAATATTAATTTATTTTAACTATGATGTAAAATCTAAATATTTTTATGAAGTAAGTTTCTTGATGATTGTAGATTTTTTCAAGGAAAATCTCTGAATTGACAGTATTAAAATTTTAAAATTCTTAAAAATTTAGTCGACTGCACTTGCACATAAAAGATCATCTTAATTTATGTTTAAATTAATGATGTCAGTTAGTACCGGTACTTAAATCAGTACTCGAGTACTCAGTCATTTTCTAAATAAAAATGTATTTTTCACTCCATGTTATCTAGTTTCTCATTTGCAATATATAAATTAACTAAATAAAATTACATCCTATTGGCTTTATATGTTATATTTAATCTGAATACGTTTTGCAACCTCATTAGTGGAGTAATTTGTAATGAAGAATGCATTTATTACTTTCTATAAACCTATGGAGAAAAATTGGAGTCTGGTGTCACTGCCATATTAACAACATTGCACATGTGTTGACCAGAAGATGATAATGTATACAAATGAACAATTGATTTAAATATGGGTAAACTGCAAAAATCAATCAAGAACATATTATTTTAAATGCATTTAAATATTTAAACGTTCGTATATACAAACCATATCATTGTTTGTAACTTCCACTGCCACGAAATAAGGTGTGTTTCTGTTCAGACTTACAAATGTTCAGTTGCGATTGTTAGGCATGTTAGTTGTTCCATCTTACGATGCTTATATTGACCTGCTTAGTGTACATTTCATAGCCTTGAAATGCTTTCAATGGATTGACCTAACTGACGGCATCATTTTTGCAGTCCAGTTTACCAAAAACACAGCTAATAAGAAATAAATGTGCCACAGAAATGAAATAAATGATGATAGTGGGATATATGTCACCATACAGTCAAAATGAGTGGGACAATGGTGATTTTCCAGTCACCTGTGCTTCAATATACAATTTGCAGACTTCAATTCATTTGTGTGTAATAAATATTTAAAACAGTATCTTGGGATAAATAGACAATTAATGTATGGGGAGTGTTCCCCTAAAAAACCATGAAGTGATGAAGTGCCAACAGTGTGAGCAACTGTGCTTGATATTTAACTGACTCGTAAAGTTTCATCCAAATCCAACACACTTGTGCTTGGTATCTACCAGTCTCGTAACGTTTCATCAAAATCCAACACACTGTGCTTGGTACCTACCAGTTTTGTAAACAAATTCCAAACAATGGAAGGAGAAAAAGGGCTTAGACAAATACCATCAACAGATGGACATACAGACTGACCAACAAATGTGACTCCAATACAGACCCTATATACTTTACGTATCTAGAGGTATAATAATGCAATTGTGAATAAGATTATGTTTTAATCTGTTTTACCCCCCCCCCCCCCCCCCCAACACACACAAATGTCTTGCCCATTTGTGAATTTTAAGAACGGTTAAAAATGCAAACAAACTAGAACCATAAAGAACAGAACAGCAGCAGAAAATGGAAGCAAAATCATGAACAGAAAAACACAACAATGATCCTTTGAACAAGGTCCCACCTTGGACTGGGTACGTCCGTCCATACACCTCAACCACCTTACACATGTGCCCAAAGTAGTCGGTGAAGAGGGTGGTATCCACTGTGGCAGACATGAGGAGAACTCTGAGCTCAGGGTACATGTTCACCATGTCCTTCAGGAGTACTAGCAGGAAGTCAGTCTGAATCGACAGAAAGGATACATGATGATGGTTTCTGTGATCATAAAGGTGATGATGTTGCTTCGAAGCTTCAGGAAGAAAATAATCATCCTTGAGGTTTTGGAGATATGTGTTCCAAGAACACTTTGAACATCGTGAAGCAATCATAAAATTTAGCTGATTTGAAATGAACTGGATCAGAACTGGTTAAAAAATAAAACCTTGAACAATAAAAGAAAAGCCATCCTATGGCTGGCTGATGGACAAAGAAATTGTAGAGAATATCAAGGAGAACATGTACTATAAACACTTACATTGAGATCTCTCTCATGGATTTCATCAACAATAACATGTGACACACCACGCAAACCATTCTCAAGCCTGCGAAGAAATGTTCCTGAAATTGAAAGTAACCAAAATTTCTAAACTGCTTTTTAAGGGTTTTAAATGTATATTACTAGCTAACTCGAAGATACAAACATCAGAAAAATGGAATTCAAACCTTTCAGTTACAATTCGTTGCTCTATGGATGGCAAAGGCTAACCTTTATCCATATATATATCTAACCTCTATCCATATATATATATATATATACTTGTCTGTTACTGGCTTATCGCTCTTAATTACAATAAATCAGGAATATGTTGGGTTTAGTTTATATTAATCCAATTTAGTATGTTTTGTTTTTCTTTTATTATATGGAGCCCTGTTCTCTAACATCAAATAAATACAATTACAATAAATACTATTATCATAAAGACCTGTCATTTTACAACTACTGTTAAAAAATACTGTACAAGTATATAAACTGATAGCTTCTGAAGATTTACAAAACTAAAACACCTAACGACAGATGGTTGCTCGGCTGTTGACGTCTGCGTTAAGCAGAAGTAGCTGTATTTCAACACAATAATAAAAATCTCCTACTTACCGACAGTACAGTACATGATGGAGCCATATGGTCTGGGGAGAACGGTCTCAAACCTGACACTGTAGCCGACGCTCAAACCCAGGTCCTCCGCTCTCTCATTGGCCACACGCTCAGCAATAGAGATTGCACTGATTCGACGGGGCTAGCCATAAAACAATTGATCCAGTTGGTTATTGCATTACAATAACAAATTGAACTGATAAGGCAATTAACATTATTTTTCAATCAACTAAATAACTAAAATGAAAATGGATTTATATTCTATTGCATGAAAACTTATACACTTGCAAACATCAAAACAATATACAGCGTGTATATTATATGTGCTTACAATGATATAAATTTTTCTTGCACTATTTTTTCTATGTATGATGACAACAGTTTGCTATGATTATTGATATAGGACAACATTTACAAATCATTATCTGTGTGAGTGGCAAACTTACAAAAAAAAATAAAAAAAATATTAACACACATTGTATTTTTTCTGAACATTGCATATTTTTTATGTTTTCAGCTCTTAGCTCAGCCAAAAGGTCAGTTCCACAGGATATAATTGTAAAAACTGCATATTGAGAATGTCGCATGACTGGAGACTTGAAACCAAACACTGCAGACCTGGATCAGACCGCTAGCAACAAAGGCTGGCTGAGGATCAGACTGCTAGCAACAAAGGCTGGCTGAGGATCAGACTGCTAGCAACAAAGTCTGGCTGAGGATCAGACTGCTAGCAGCAAAGGCTGGCTGAGGATCAGACTGCTAGCAACAAAGGCTGGCTGAGGATCAGACTGCTAGCAACAAAGTCTGGCTGAGGATCAGACTGCTAGCAGCAAAGTCTGGCTGAGGATCAGACTGCTAGCAGTGAAGGCTGGATGAGGATCAGACTGGTAGCAACAAAGGCTGGATGAGGATCAGACTGCTAGCAAAAAAGGCTGGATGAGGATCAGATTGCTAGCAGCAAAGGTAAGATGTGGATCAGACTGCTAGCAGCAAAGGAAGGATGAGGATCAGACTGCTAGCAACACAGTCTGGCTGAGGATCAGACTGCTAGCAGCAAAGGCTGGATGAGGATCAGACTGCTAGCAAAAAAGGCTGGATGAGGATCAGACTGCTAGCAGTGAAGACTGGATGAGGATCAGACTGGTAGCAACAAAGGCTGGATGAGGATCAGACTGCTAGCAGCAAAGGATGGATGAGGATCAGACTGCTAGCAGCAAAGGATGGATGAGGATCAGACTGCTAGCAGGAAAGGATGGATGAGGATAAGATTGCTAGCAGCAAAGGCAAGATGCGAATCAGACTGCTAGCAGCTAGGATCAGACTGCTAGCAGCAAAGGCGAGATGAGGATCAGATTGCTAGCAACAAAGGATGGATGAGGATCAGACTGCTAGCAGCAAAGGCCAGATGAGAATCAGACTGCTAGCAGCAAAGGCAAGATGCGGATCAGACTGCTAGCAGCTAGGATCAGACTGCTAGCAGCAAAGGATGGATGTGGATCAGAATGCTAGCAGCAAAGGATGGATGAGGATCAGAATGCTAGCAACAAAGGCTGGCTGAGGATCATATTGCTAGCAACAAAGGATAAATGAGGATCAGAATGCTAGCAGCAAAGGCTGGATGAGGATCAGAATGCTAGCAGCAAAGGCTGGATGATCTAGAGTTACTCTATTTGTCTAGGTTATATAGAATCCTTATATATTTTGTAAGAGTTAATCATTCTTAGTGGTTTAAGTAAAAATTTCGCAGAAAAGAATTGCAATTAGTGTAATACTTATTATAAGTAACAGTTAGTTTAAATACAGACTACAGAAGTTACAGATAATTACCTGTGTGATGATGATGTTACACTCGGCACCTCTCCCTGACATGATCATTTGATCCAGGATAAACTGGGGCACCTGTTTAAAACATAATTAATGATTGACAACTAATTAAACTTGACCATTGCAGGGTGGTCACTAGAAATATTTTGAGCAGGCTCAATTTACTTTTGAGGAGGCTAGGCTATGCGAGCGCCATGGGCGAGAAGTGCTGCTAGGGGGGTCTGGTGGCATGCTCTTGACCGATTTTATTTTTTTTCTTCAAATTTGAGGCGGCCCGATTTTCATTTGAGGTGGTCAAATCGGCCGCCAGCAACCTCCTAATGACAACCCTGCATTGACGTCTAAATTTAATTTTATTTAGTGTTTGTGTTGTAGATATTGTCAGACACTCTATTTAGGTCATTTTTTGCTGCATTTATCGGAGAATGAACAGCTAGATCCCAAAGAGCGGCTAGTTAAAGAAGTTGTTCATATATATTGTATATACGAGGGTTGTTCGGGAAGTTCTGAGAATGTTGTCATATCTCCTATATTTTTTGTTTCTAATACGTAATATTTGGCACATACTAAGATTAGCATATCACGGAACTATTCCTAAAAATTGAATAGAATCAGACAACAATAGCCGGAAATAGCAGTAACCATAGCAACACTATAACGCCGCACCGGAGCAGTCCGACTCTAAAGAAAGATATAACGCGTTACACTAATCATATTTCGTAATTTTGATAACGTAAAAAATGCGCGAAAACGCTGGTCAGCAGCGGAACGTCATGACGTCATTTCCTGAAAATATCATAATGTTATTTAAATTCTCAACGGATCAACATTGTTTTAAAGTTGTTGCCCAGAGCCACTGAGTAAACAACATGACGTCAATAGGTGACGTTGAATTGCGAAGCATCGTGAAATTTTGTGTTGCGCTGGAAAAGTCTCCCACGGAAACAATGAAAATGATCAATTCTACAGGAAAATACAAGAAATGCAGTCCGGCTACAGTGTATAGATGGCATGCTCGTTTTAAAGAAGGAAGAAACTCGATCGAGGACGATCCTAGATGCGGTCGGCAGTCTGTTGTTGCATGTTCAATTAAGGACTCGGTAAAAGACATGATAAATTGCGACAGAAGAACAACAGTTAGAGCTATTGCAGATGAACTTTGCATATCAGTTTCTACTGTACACGGAATACTTACAAAAGAGCTCGGTATGTCTAAAGTGAGTGCACGATGGGTACCACGGTTGCTAAAGGACAATGAAAAGGATTGTCGGGTGCGATGCTCTCAGGCATTTCTATCACGCTTTGACGCCGAAGGTGATGAGTTCTTAGACAGAATAATAACAACTGACGAAACTTGGCTCCACCACTTTGATCCAGAGACTAAGGCTATGTCATCGGTATGGAAAACCCCGCGTACACCGCCCCCAAAGAAAGCCCGGGTGCAGAAAAGTGCGGGAAAACACATGTTTATTTTCTTCATGGACCGGCACGGGATGATTCTGCAACACAGAGTTCCGGATGGTCAAACTGTCACGGCGGCTTACTATTCAAAGGTAACTAAAAGTATACATTTCTAATTATAATATATTTTAAAACATATTTATTGATAAACATATACTATTATAAACATAATATTTATAAAATTAAACATTTAAAATATAAAAGTTTTGAGTAAGATAAGTGCAAATCAAATTTTTAACCGCATGCGTTTTTTACAGGTTCTGAGGCGGGATCTCGTTAACGCGATACGGAAGAAGCGCCCCCACATGGACCATGACCGCATCATACTTCATCAAGACAATGCACCGGCCCACAGAGCGGAATCTACCCAGTTAGAGATCAGCCTCTTGGGGTTTGAGATCTTAGAGCACCCTCCATACAGCCCGGACCTCGCTCCGATGGACTTCCGTGTGTTCCCGGAGCTCAAATCACAGCTGCGTGGAAAACGCTTTGACTCAGCTGACGATCTTGTTAAGCATACGCAAGCTATAGTCTCGTCCTTTACCGATAGCTGGTACGTGGAAACATACAATAAGTGGATCAGCCGACACAGGAAATGCATCGAAATTGCAGGTGACTACGTTGAAAAGGTGCGACGATCGATGGACTTTGACGTTGCATAACGTTGCAAATGACGTCGGCGTGCTCCGGGTGTTTGTTATATGGTTATTTACTATTTTTATTATGTTTTAGTTTCTGTGTGTATGATGATGATATTTTCAGATACTGTACAGTATATATTGAAATAAATGCTATATATTTATATTTACGCTAACCCGACTACAACGTGTCCTATAAAACAATTCTCAGAACTTCCCGAACAACCCTCGTATACATATAAAACAATTCAATACTGGTCTGAATCTCAATTTAAAATCTATGCCAAATGCCAGCAGATTCTGTTTATATTATTAAGATTAATTAATTACCAGATTTGTAATGAAAGTTAAGCTTTTCTAAGGTACCTGAGTGGTCTTGCCACAGCCAGTCTCGCCTCGGATGATGATAACAGGATTGTAATTAATGGCCTGAAGGATATTCTCCTGGTTGCTGTATACCGGCAGCTCCGACCTATCACGTATCATCTGAAATGGACAACACACATACACTCATCAGCTCTGACCTATCACGTATAGGTCAAATAACAAAACCAAAACAATGAGGGAAAACGCAGTTGGAGACAATAAAAAAATATAAATTTAAAATTTTTAAAATTATTTTTTTCAAAAGCTATCAGTATCAAACATTCAGAATACATTGCAAAGTAAAAAAAAGATATCTGAATTTTTTTTTTATACTATTAAAATGGGAATTTAAAAATAAACTCAATCGGTACAGTATTAAGGCAGTAAGCTGACTGCTGACTGCTTTTATTACCCAGCATATAAGAAGCACATATATATGGTAGTGAAATGGGATGTTCCCTAATCTGGCATTCAGGAAATATTTTGATACACCAACCCACCTTCTGTAACATTTCATCATTTGCCCTCTGGTTCTCTGCTGAATTATACAGGTCCTCACTGATGCTCTCCAAGGTTGCCTAGCAACAGAAATGGGTGAACAATAATACAAAAGATATGTTGTACAAAATATGTCTGTTAACAACTTCAACTATGACTGGTACCAACTGGTGTTTCTTTGTGCTTAACTGTTCTTGTTAAATTTGAAAGATTTAAAACTCAGTTTCAAACTGACATGTAAAGGAACCATTCTCAGTAAAAAGTTAACACATGAAGTATATAGTACTCACAAAAAGCCATTTATGGTCAAGGTAGCTCATTTAAACAATAAAGAATTACAAGTTTAGAATTAGAAGTTGCATTAACATTATTATGATGAACACACATTCCAACAGGTACAAGCTTCTTTTCCTATCACTATTTCATGTTGAAGATATAAAAACTAATTCTGTCCCCAAAGTGTATAAGAGACAAGAGATGTCACTTACAGTGGCCAGTGGTCCTTCATCAATGTTACAATTGGTCCAGGGATTCCAGTTGGGTTGAGGTGGGGCCCATGACACTACTCCCCCTGCTCGTTTAGGGGATGGCTCAAACTCATCCAGAACTGTATGGTTGATCAGCGACACCAAACCATTTTCTCCCTGCATGATTAAGTATTTATATGACAATATATAACAATAATAATATCATCACAATTTGCTTAGGGAAACAAGTTCTTTCAATTTAAGGACAATTTGCTTTCAATATCAGCACAATTTACTTAGGGAAACAAGCTCTTACAGAATCAGCTCAATTTGCTTTGGGAAACAAGCTCTTACAGAATCAGCTTGATATGCTTATGGAAACAAGCTCTTTCAATATCAGCACTATTTACTTTGGGAAACAAGCTCTTACAGAATCAGCTTGATATGCTTATGGAATCAAGTTCCTACACAATCAGCTCGATTTGCTTATGGAATCAAGTTCCTACACAATCAGCTTGATTTGCTTAGGGAAACAAGTTCTTTAAATATAAGGACAATTTGCTTTCATTATCCGCACAATTTGCTTGGGGAAACAAGGTTTTATAATATCAGCACAATGATATTCAGAGAAACAAGTTCTTACAATATCAGTCCAAGTTGCTTATGGAAACAAGCTCTTACAGAATCATCAAAATTTACTTTGAAAAACAAGCTCTTACAGAATCATCACAATTTACTTTGAAAAACAAGCTCTTACAGAATCATCACAATTTACTTTGAAAAACAAGCTCTTACAGAATCATCACAATTTACTTTGAAAAACAAGCTCTTACAGAATCAGCTTGATTTGCTTTGGGAAACAAGCTCTTACAGAATCAGCTCGATTTGCTTTGGGAAACAAGCTCTTACAGAATCAGCTCGATTTGCTTTGGGAAACAAGCTCTTACAGAATCAGCTCGATTTGCTTTGGGAAACAAGCTCTTACAGAATCAGCTTGATTTGCTTTGGGAAACAAGCTCTTACAGAATCAGCTTGATTTGCTTTGGGAAACAAGCTCTTACAGAATCAGCTAGATTTGCTTTGGGAAACAAGCTCTTACAGAATCAGCTCGATTTGTTTTGGGAAACAAGCTCTTACAGAATCAGCTCGATTTGCTTTGGGAAACAAGCTCTTACAGAATCAGCTCGATTTGCTTTGGGAAACAAGCTCTTACAGAATCAGCTCAATTTGCTTTGGGAAACAAGCTCTTACAGAATCAGCTCGATTTGCTTTGGGAAACAAGTTCTTACAGAATCAGCTCAATTTGCTTTGGGAAACAAGTTCTTACAGAATCAGCTCGATTTGCTTTGGGAAACAAGTTCTTACAATTGCAGCAAAATGTGACAACATTTCATAGCTAGAAGTTACACACTATATATAATAGACACATTATCTCACACACTGTTAAACAGGATAGTGAGTGTTATTTTATATAAACAACCAATTAAGAATGCTATTACAAGGTAAGAACTATCAAACTGGACTAGAGCTGTCTATCTTCAGGGTCAAACAAGTACTCATAAGATCACTACCTAGGTAAATAAGCTTGCATAATATACTCTACATATATGTAAATAAAACCAAAGGCACTGTTAATGGAATACACACCTATCTCCTTGTGTACAAGATAACATTTTAGTTTACTTTATCCTTTAAAACACTATATGAGAAAAGTATGAGCATTTCATTTTTTCTCAATTTTATTATCATCAACATCATCATCATGCGTTTAAAGTCCGTTGTACCCTGCCAAGGGTGTTGGACTGTCTGTTGGCAGCTCGCAGTTTCTGTCTCCAGGCGCTCCTGTCCTCAGCCATGTCTATAGTTAGATTCCAGGCACGCAGATCTTCTGAGATGGTCTCTTTCCACGACTTTCTGGGTCTTCCTCTCGGTCTTTTGCCCTCAACTTGAATTGTTTGACATCTTCTAGTCCAGGAAGTACTTCGGTGAACATGCCCAGCCCATCGTAAGCGATTCTGACGCAGTATGGAGTCAAGATGTGGGATGCAGAGCCTTTCATACAGTCTTAGAACTAACCAGGTCATTTGCTTTTACTCTACATATCCACCTCACCATCGCTTTATCATTTCTCATTAGTCTTGCACGGTCTTCATTCCTTGTAGCCCAGCACTCACTCGCGTACAGCATAACACTACGCACACAGGCAGAGTATATATTTCCCCTGGTTTTTAAGGATAAGGTCCTGTTGGTAAGAATGGGAATCAGTTCTCTAAATTTTCCCCATGCACTGCGACATCTGGCGATGGTACTTGCTGTGCAACCTCCAGCAGCGCAGACAGTGTCTCCAAGGTAGCAGAAGCTGCCAACTGTTTCCAGTTCTTGTCCAGCCACAGTTAGGTGTTGGAGTGGTCGTCCGTCAACAGGTCTGGCTGTACCATTACAGCGTGTGCACCGGAAAGTAGGGTCAGTTTGGAGCCTTCCCTTGATGCCACTGCATGTTTTGTGGATCCATTGCTGGCATCCTGTGCAGAAAATCGAGTTTCTGCCTACACCTTTCCTGCATACTCCACATGGCCATTTTCCTGAGTTCACAAGGATGTTAAGGTCTTTGCCACTGCACAGGACTTTTGTCTTACCCATGTTCACTCTTAGCCCTTTGCTCTCGAGGTTACTCTTCCATCTCACCACTCTGATGGTCAATTCCTCCACTGTGTCTGCAGCTATGACTGAATCGTCAGCATACAGCATTTCCCAAGGGAGACCAGTGCAGAACTCCTTCGATATGGCCTCAAGCACGATGATGAACAGTAAAGGGCTGAGGACCGAACCTTGATGTACTCCTACTCTAACATCGAACGCGTCGCTGTATGTGTCGCCTACCCTGACCTTACTCTTGGCCTGTCTATACATGGCCTGGACTACTCGAACTACCCATTCTTCAACCCCTACCTTCCTCATGGCCCACCAGAGGACCTCTCTCGGAACACGATCGAAAGCCTTTTCCAAGTCAACGAAGCAGAGGTAGAGAGTCCTGTTTTTCTCGATGTATTTTTCTTGCATCTGGCGGAGTATAAAAATAGCATCTATTGTCCCTCTGCCAGGCATGAAGCCAAACTGCATATCGTTGATGTTGACCATCCCTCTGATAAGCTTCTCAAGTGCTCTCTCCAGGATCTTCAAGACCTGATCCAGCAGTTTCAATCCTCTGTAGTTCCCTCTCTCAAGTGCATCTCCTTTTCCTTTGTAGCAGTTTACTACAAAACTTATGTCCCAGTCTGAAGGTATGCACCCCTCAGTGATGATTTTGTTCAGAAACTGCGTAAGGTATGGGATGCAGCTCTCACCTAAGCTCTTGAGCATTTCTGCTACAATGCCAGATGGCCCCGCTGCCTTGCCACTCTTGGATCTGCTCACCGCATCCTTCGTCATTTTCTCTGTGATTTGTATGGGTGGTCCAAGTATCGGGGCTGCAGCAGATAGACCATCTGGGTCCCAGGGAAACTCAACATTCAGAAGTCTCTGGTAGTGCTCTTGCCATGCACTTTTCTTGGCTTCATCATCCAATGCCATCTCTCCTTGATCGTTTCTCACACATTTCTCTCCTATGACATCCTGGTTGTGTCGCTTCATCTGCTTAGCAATTCGGAAGATGTTTTCCTTGCCATCGGGCACATTCTGCAACTGTTGTTCCTCAGCATCATTTTAAAAGCATGGTATACAAAGTCACCAGAAATGGCACGTGCCTCCAAAAATGCATTAACTCTCTACATAAAGAAGCCATTTATAGAGAATGACCTTGACCTGGAAGTCAGCACTTTCAAATGGTTTGCTAGACACACCTTGAAGTGTAGACCAGTTAGATAGTGAAAGGTAAATTAAAAATGGAGCAGTTGTGGCTTAGACACTAGAATATAGTTCAAGTAGCAATTTTAAAGGAAGAACCTTTAATATGACCTTGACCTTAAGCTTAGTGGTTGGACTTGTAAATAATGTGTGTGAAACACCATTCAGTTTGTCTGTAAGATGCTGAAGTTTTATTGAAGTAATAAAGATAATACTGAAAGTATGGCCAGGCCAAAACCTAGAAATGGGATGAACAGACCAACATTCAGACATATGACTGGATGGACATGGCAAAAACTAATTACCACAAAATATGACATGCAACAAAATCTAGGCTCAATAACATTGAATTTTTATGAAGATTACCTTTTACCTTTGTCAAATACAATGTCTTTGTTAAGTTAAAAGTGTTAATATTGATCAGTTGTATGAAACATTTATGCACCATTTGCCAGTTTTCTATCTGTGTTCTGTATAAAAACCTACTGGTAATGATGTTTTTTTTTTACTTTTGAGATACATCACAGCGACCAATTCTGATCATTATAGTGATTTCCAGGTGTTTTGGTGGTGGGTAAAGACCCCAGACATATGTCTTATGAACTTTCAGACCTCCACATACCAATGTTAATAAAACAACAACTTTCAGACCTCCACATACCAATGTTAATAAAACAACAACTTTCAGACCTCTACATACCAATGTTAATAAAACAACAACTTTCAGACCTCCACATACCAATGTTAATAAAACAACAACTTTCAGACCTACACATACCAATGTTAATAAAACAACAACTTTCAGACCTACACATACCAATGTTAATAAAACAACAACTTTCAGACCTCCACATACCAATGTTAATGAAACAACAACTTTCAGACCTACACATACCAATGTTAATGAAACAACAACTTTCAGACCTACACATACCAATGTTAATAAAACAACAACTTTCAGACCTCCACACACCAATGTTAATAAAACAACAACTTTCAGACCTCCACATACCAATGTTAATAAAACAACAACTTTCAGACCTCTACATACCAATGTTAATAAAACAACAACTTTCAGACCTCCACATACCAATGTTAATAAAACAACAACTTTCAGACCTCCACACACCAATGTTAATAAAACAACAACTTACAGACCTCCACATACCAATGTTAATAAAACAACAACTTTCAGACCTCCACATACCAATGTTAATAAAACAACAACTTTCAGACCTCCACATACCAATGTTAATAAAACAACAACTTTCAGACCTCTACATACCAATGTTAATAAAACAACAACTTTCAGACCTCTACATACCAATGTTAATGAAACAACAACTTTCAGACCTCCACACACCAATGTTAATAAAACAACAACTTACAGACCTCCACATACCAATGTTAATAAAACAACAACTTTCAGACCTCCACATACCAATGTTAATAAAACAACAACTTTCAGACCTCCACATACCAATGTTAATAAAACAACAACTTTCAGACCTCTACATACCAATGTTAATAAAACAACAACTTTCAGACCTCCACATACCAATGTCAATAAAACAACAACTTTCAGACCTCCATATACCAATGTTAATAAAACAACAACTTTCAGACCTCCACATACCAATGTTAATAAAACAACAACTTTCAGACCTCCACATACCAATGTTAATAAAACAACAACTTTCAGACCTCCACATACCAATGTTAATAAAACAACAACTTTCAGACCTCCACATACCAATGTTAATAAAACAACAACTTTCAGACCTCCACACACCAATGTTAATAAAACAACAACTTTCAGACCTCCACATACCAATGTTAATAAAACAACAACTTTCAGACCTCCACATACCAATGTTAATAAAACAACAACTTTCAGACCTCCACATACCAATGTTAATAAAACAACAACTTTCAGACCTACACATACCAATGTTAATAAAACAACAACTTTCAGACCTCCACATACCAATGTTAATAAAACAACAACTTTCAGACCTCCACATACCAATGTTAATAAAACAACAACTTTCAGACCTACACATACCAATGTTAATAAAACAACAACTTTCAGACCTACACATACCAATGTTAATAAAACAACAACTTTCAGACCTACACATACCAATGTTAATAAAACAACAACTTTCAGACCTCCACATACCAATGTTAATAAAACAACAACTTTCAGACCTCCACATACCAATGTTAATAAAACAACAACTTACAGACCTCCACATACCAATGTTAATAAAACAACAACTTTCAGACCTACACATACCAATGTTAATAAAACAACAACTTTCAGACCTACACATACCAATGTTAATAAAACAACAACTTACAGACCTCCACATACCAATGTTAATAAAACAAGAACTTTCAGACCTACACATACCAATGTTAATGAAACAACAACTTTCAGACCTCCACATACCAATGTTAATAAAACAATAACTTTCAGACCTCCACATACCAATGTTAATAAAACAACAACTTTCAGACCTCCACATACCAATGTTAATAAAACAACAACTTTCAGACCTCCAGACATCAAGGTTTATAAAACATTGTTTTACCTTTTCTGGGATAAAAGCTTCAATATTCCACTTGCTGAGTGTTTCATCCAGCTGCTGTTCAAGTTCTGGAGATATGGCCACATCGTATGGATCAATCTGAAGTAGAAATGATCGTATGGGGGGTTTTAATAATCCACAGTTACACAACTGGATGTTCAACAGTCAATTGTATGAACCAGCATGCATTTTGTCAGTAATGCAACTTGTAATGCTAGGTTATGAGTATAAAGCTAACTTTATGAATAGATAACATGAAACAAACTCAACAACAATTGCTTTTTAATTATGATTGGCCATTGTTTTGATACAAAGAATAACCAAATTCTGGATCTGTACTTAGCACTTTTTTGTTAAAGGAAATATGTCCTTTGAGCATTGCAACATACACCAAAATGCACAGCACAAAGGTATTCACATGCAAGCCAAATGTATAAGTAAGAACAAATCTGTGACGAGTCATTTAACAACAAGTCATAAACTGCTATTAACAAATTTCCCAGGCATAAATACATACTTTTACGAGGTGAAATGACTTATCATAATTGCTCTTTAGCATTCCTCCATCAGTCAAGTGTTGTCACATGTAAACAAGTTGTCATGTGCAGAAAAATCAAACACTCTGATCGGTTTGAATGAAGAAAATACCGGTAGCTAAGTCAGGACGAAACTTAACAAATTAGGGCCATAATGGCTATATCCAGCTATCATTGGAACATGTACCCACTCATGTTTGGGTAGAACCACTTATTGATCTATCTGTCAGTATGTTGTCATTAAACTGTAAAAGAGCCACAGTAAGTGGGTGGTCTGCTCTTCTTAAGACCACAGTACAATACAGTCAACACAATTCTCACTAAGCATCATATTTTCTTATGTACAAATCAGCCTCAATCAACCACTTTTTCTATATAATAATAGATACAATAATAATAATATATAATCACACACATTTAACATTACCAAAGAATGAAATGTCCTTTTTGAGATTTTGTGACACAAATAAGTTGACATCAACTCTCTGTGGTAAGCATAGGGAACAAAATGTACAGCAGAAACAATGTTTGTTTTCCAACAAAACAAGATTGATGACTTAGTAAAAGATCAATAGTTTGATTGTTTTACCCAATCACAAGCAGCATTTTCTACTTACCCTGTCACCTTCCTTTTTCTTCACTTGTCCTGTGTAGGCTTCAATCACTCCAAAATGGAAGAGTTGGCGAACCAACGACAGGGCGCAGGATTTGGACGCCACCTGCTTATTGGAGCCATGCTCTCTAGCAGATATATCTGGGAAACATGGCAATATGCTACTCAATGTTGGATAAAAGTATTTTTTTTAATTCAATGGAGTTTTTTATAAAAAGTAAGAAGGTGATTTGAGTACAAAGGATAATTTTGAAAAAGACGAAGTCAGAAATACATGTTGAAACCATACAGTCTAGCTGTAGAAAATCAGCTTACATCTGAGGAACACAACGGTGGTTAATGTTTATTGTCAGTATTTAAATTACAAAGGAAGGATTTATGTTATCACTGCAACAAAATCTAATCTTGTCCAAATTGTTGGGAGTGTTCTGTTGAGGAAACATCTAAAGGTGGACATCACAATCATGTGTGCTCTATTCTTTTGTTGAATTGTATTTATATCAAGGAAACTCTATAGTCTATAGAAAATAAAATAACTTGTCAAAAATATCAGATAAAGATTTGTTCATTTCATCAATAGATAGCTACAACTACATGCTGTCCATAATTATGTGAGGATGACAATCAGGTAAGTTTTATATTTTAACATGTTTGTTGGTTTATCGTCCCACCAACAGTATTTCAGTTATCTGGAGACGATGTCCATCTGAAGCAGATATAGTGCTGCCTTCACTGTGTATAGCATAGCATACCACACCCAGTCACATTATCCTGACATCAGGCCAACCAGTCGTGGCACTACCCTCATATTTGCTAGACCGTTAGCAAAGAAGCTATACCACTACCATTTTTAATGACTTTGGTATGTTGCGGTCCAGTATCTAACGGGGGCCTCCTGTACCTATAGCCAACTCTCTACCTATTGTGCTATCAGGTCCAGTATATTAACAAAGAATATAGATGTATCTATGTTAGCAGCTGTACTTACTTTGGTTGATTTTCTTCACATAGAACTTCATCTCAGCAATAAAACTCCTGCAACACATGATGGAGGTCACCTTATGAATTCTGTTAAAGGTTCTTATCAAGGATTCATTGTTTTACCAAGCAAATGCTATTGTTTTTGTTGTTGTGAAAGAACATAAAACTTTAAATGATTTTCTTTCTATCTCTACATCATTAAGAGGGTCAGTCCCTGGAGTGGAAGGTCACAATTCAAACCCGAGACCAAAATGCATTCTGCAGCCTGCACGCAGCCAGATCTAGTTTGATTTTTTTCTTAAAATGACCAAAACTTACTCTAAGCTCAATTTACAAGAGGTTAACAATACCCCCAATTACATGATTACATGTGAAATGTGTATATGCCGGTTATAAACTAGGTATCAAATGACCCAATAGTGACTATGCTGCATGTACATATGCTAAACTGTGTGAAGGCTGCATTAAATATGGTATACATTAAGCCAAGAGCAATTATGCTTCATAATTGTTGTATTTTCTGACAACTATGATATTAATTGTAATATCAGACAATTTTTTGTTTTTATAATAGTTAACTGTAAAACAGTTAGTGTATTTTAACTGTCTTTTGAAAGACATTCTGACAAGAACACTTCTAGATGATTTTTTTTTTAAATGCATCTATTTGTTTACATATATTTGGCTCCGAAACAAAGACTCAATGAATCAACAAACAAGACAAACAAACATGTGTTAGTTAAACCAAAAGGAAAACTTATATATTCTTAACAAAAAGTTTGCAATTACTGTCATTAGCTGGGCTTTGTGGACCCTTACCCAGCTTCAGTTAGTTGCTGTTAGATACCGGCTGGGTCCTTAGGTAAAATAACTAACTTTGTAGACAAGTGTCGTCTATAATTCAATGTGTTCAAACATTGATTTCTTAAAGGCATTTTTGTGAGCATGTATGGCAGCAAGAAAAATGAAAGATTTCAAGTATGTCCAAACTGTCTCTATATCGTCTGTTGGTTACAGTGACATCCTTCTAGAAGCCCAAGATAACACATGTTCAGATGATTACCTGAAAACAATCTGTGAACGGGTGTAACTCATCAAACATTGGCTGTTTCTTACCTTCATCCGATATCTGGCAGACCAATGGTTGCATTCGTACAAATCAGGGGATGTTTTCCACTTTCCTTCTGCTGAGGAGCAAATATGTTAACTGTACAATATAGTTTTGCCCATTGGTGCTTTCTTCATATTTTAGTTTTGAAACAGATCTTAGCAACATATTTTTAAATGGGGTCTAGCTTGTACTGGTGGCAGAAGACCTCCAGACAGTTGATTGGCTAGACCCGCCAGTGCACCACAGGTCTGCTGGGAACACTTAACGCTGTTTTCACAATGATTGCTGAACTCGTCACTCCAACTTGTGGGGAGCTAAGGAGTCAACATATTGAACTGCTCAGCCAGACACTTATTGGTTTTATTGTCTTCCTAACTACCTAGTTGATTTCTTATAAGGCCAACCATTACTTTTACATAAGCTTATTTAAAATAAAAATCTTGAATTATTAAATATTACAAAAAACTATAATTTTTCAATCACTGAGAAATAAATTAATCTCTCAAAGTGACTCTAAATGCAAAAAGTATATGACATGTGTATACTTATCACTGTCTACAGACTGTATTAACACTTCAACTTAGTAAAGAAAACAATGGCATAAGCAGCCAGTTTGTTTTGTCATTTTGATCATATCTTGCACTTGGTTTTAGTATTGTTTCCATTCTAGACTGTTTTTGATGTCCCAATGATTTAATTGAGACTGACAAGCTGGATATCAACAGTGATCTAGTCTGGAATACCTTACTGCACCATAACATGTTTATGACATTCAATCAAAGTCGACGCCTTACATGTACCTGCTTAAAGGTGACACTGCCTTATTCTGGCTGAATGACTGGCCATTGAAGAAGTCTTGACTAACAGCAACTAGCTAAGTGTTTATTTAACTAAATTTTCTGTGTTCTGGAATTGTGTGCTGTTTTGTTTTGTTTTGGAGGGCAAAAATATAGTACAGTTGAACGGATTGGGGAAGACAGACTTTCTGAAATTGTACAAGTAAAGTACAAGTTTTAATCTCACCGTTTGTAATTAGGTGATGAAAACAATAGTGTTGATTAATTGAGGTGTTTACCATTGCTGTGAAGGTGTATTACCACCATTCACCTCAATGTTTGTCAAAATCTGTATTGTGATTTGTCAGCCAAGATCTGTATTGTGATCTGTCATTAAAGATCTGTATTGTGACCTGTCAGTCAAGATCAGTTTTGTGATATGTCAGTCAAGATCTGTATTGCGATCAGTCAATCAAAATCTGTATTGTGACCTGTAAGTCAAGATCTGTATTGTGACCTGTCAGTCAAGATCTGTATTGTGATCTGTCTGTCCAACTCCATATTGTGATCTTTCAGTCAAGATCTGTATTGTGATCAGTCAATCAAGATATGTATTGTGACCTGTAAGTCAAGATCTGTATTGGGACCTGTCAGTCAAGATCTGTATTGTGATTTGTCAGTCAAGATCTGTATTGTGACCCATCAGTCAAGATCTGTATTGTGACCCATCAGTCAAGATCTGTATTGTGACCCATCAGTCAAGATCTGTATTGTGATTTGTCAGTCAAGATCTGTATTGTGACCCATCAGTCAAGATCTGTATTGTGATTTGTCAGTAAAAGATCTGTATTGTGACCCATCAGTCAAGATCTGTATTGTGATCAGTCAGTCAATATCTGTATTGTGATCTTTCAGGCAAGATCTGGATTGTGATCTTTCAGTCAAGAACTGTATTGTGATCTGTCAGTCAAGATCTGTATTGTGATATAAGTCAAGATCTGTATTGTGATCTTTTAGTCAAGATCTGTATTGTGATCTGTCAGTCAAGATCTGTATTGTGACCAGTCAGTCAAGATATGTATTATGATCCGTCAGTCAAGATTTGTATTGTGATCTGTCAGTCAAGAGCTGTATAGTGACCAGTCAGTCAAGATCTGTATTGTGATCTTTTAGTCTAGATCTGTATTGTGATCCGTCAGTCAAGATCTGTATTGTGATCAGTCAATCAAGATCTGTATTGTGATCAGTCAATCAAGATCTGTATTGTGACCTGTAAGTCAAGATCTGTATTGTGACCTGTCAGTCAAGATCTGTATTGTGATTTGTCAGTCAAGATCTGTATTGTGACCCATCAGTCAAGATCTGTATCGTAATTTGTAAGTCAAGATCTGTATTGTGATTTGTCAGTCAAGATCTGTATTGTGATTTGTCAGTCAAGATCTGTATTCTGATCAGTCAGTCAAGATCTGTATTGTGATCAGTCAGTCAATATCTGTATTGTGATCTTTCAGGCAAGATCTGGATTGTGATCTTTCAGTCAAGAACTGTATTGTGATCTGTCAGTCAAGATCTGTATTGTGATGTAAGTCAAGATCTGTATTGTGATCTGTCATTCAAGATCTGTATTATGATCTTTTAGTCAAGATCTGTATTGTGATCTGTCAGTCAAGATCTGTATTGTGACCAGTCAGTCAAGATATGTATTATGATCCGTCAGTCAAGATCTGTATTGTGATCTGTCAGTCAATATCTGTATTGTGATCTTTCAGGCAATCTCTGGATTGTGATCTTTCAGTCAAGAACTGTATTGTGATCTGTCAGTCAAGATCTGTATTGTGATGTAAGTCAAGATCTGTATTGTGATCTGTCATTCAAGATGTGTATTGTGATATTTTAGTCAAGATCTGTATTGTGATCTGTCAGTCAAGATCTGTTTTGTGACCAGTCAGTCAAGATATGTATTATGATCCGTCAGTCAAGATCTGTATTGTGATCTGTCAGTCAAGAGCTGTATAGTGACCAGTCAGTTAAGATCTGTATTGTGATCTGTCAGTCGAGATCTGTATTGTGATCCGTCAGTCAAGAGCTGTATTGTGCCAGTCAGTCAAGATCTGTATTGTGATCCATCAGCCAAGATCTGTATTGTGATCTGTCAGTCAAGATCTGTATTGTGATCTGTCAGTCAAGATCTGTATTGTGATCTGCCAGTCAAGGTCTGTATTGTGATCTGCCAGTCAAGATCTGTATTGTGATGTAAGTCAAGTTCTGTATTGTGATCTGTCTGTCAAGATCTGTATTGTGATTTGTCAGTCAAGATCTGTATTGTGATATGTCAGTCATGATCTGTATTGTGATCAGTAAGTCATGATCTGTATTGTGATCCATCAGTCAAGATCTGTATTGTGATCTGTAAGTCAAGATCTGTATTGTGATCCATCAGTCAAGAGCTGTATTGTGATCTGTCAGTCAAGATCTGTATTGTGATCCATCAGCCAAGATCTGTATTGTGATCTGTCAGTCAAGATCTGTATTGTGATCTGTCAGTCAAGATCTGTATTGTGATCCATCAGCCAAGATCTGTATTGTGATCCATCAGCCAAGATCTGTATTGTGATCTGTCAGTCAAGATCTGTATTGTAATATGTCAGTCAAGATCTGTATTGTGATCTGTCATATAAAGTCTGTATTGTGATGTGTCAGTCAAGATCTGTATTGTGATGTAAGTCAAGATCTGTATTGTGATCTGTCATTCAAGATCTGTATTGTGATATAAGTAAAGATCTGTATTGTGATATGTCAGTCAAGATCTGTATTGTAATATGTCAGTCAAGATGCTAATTTATTACCCTTCTTCCCTTTCATAGCGCCATCTATTAAACCAGGCAGTTATTGAAATTCACTGTTTCTTAACATCTCCTTTGGAATAAAAGTGTACCTTATTTTGGAAAACATTGTGTGGAATTGCTCACTTAACAAATCCACTTTGCAAACTCGGAAAGAAAAATTCTTACTTGATCATTTTGAATTCCTATCATCTTCAATGTCTGCTTAGCAAAATCATTCTTTAAATGCACATTATAAATAATCTAACTTAATACTTGAACAGCAGCAAATATCACCAACTTTCAAGATGAATGCTTAACTAAAGATTTTTAAAAATAATTACTGATAATTAAAAAAAAAAAAATTGAACAAAATAAGGCACATTTTTTACTGCTAACATTATTAGATCAATAGTCAATGAAAATCTGTCTTCACCATTGCCTAAGAAACAAAAGACTTTCATCAAACTCATGAAAGAATCTTGTTTGTCCCTACATTTTTTCTTCTATCTCCACAGCAGAAGAATTTGGACAAACCCTTTCATACCATACTCTGAACTTGGGTCAAACTTCCACCACAATAAAAAGATTGCTCCAAGTTCCAACCATTCAGTGCATTGTCCTTTCTGTACAGGCTGTATGTGTCACTATAGGGAATTATAATAACCTTAACTAGAAATCTACTGCATGTTATAAAAAGATGAGAGGAAAACATTCTTAAAGTACTTTTTTTGATGATAACCTCCATGTTTCTTGAGAATCTGAGATGAAGTTTATCATGACAGGGTATCCTGAAACTAGTTATAACATCCTGAAGGTCTGCACTTTGAAAGTCGTCTAAACAATACTTGATCTTTATGATAAAAACAAACATCTGCCAGATTTTATTATTAACATGTAAGTACTGGGTATTGATCTGAATTTAAACACACCTTAAATATTGATGCATAAAAATACCTTTACTCTTGGAAACAGTGGCAGATGCTAGCATTAAATATACATACATAGTCGAACCTCGGTTATTCAAACTCAGGTTGTTCGAAGCCGATGCATAAATCATTATCATAAGTCATTGGTTGGTCCTGATTTTTTTCTAAATAATTCAAAGTAAAATACCTCTGATTATTCATTTGCATTAATCAAAGTTTCAGCATTATTCAAAGACAATTTTACTTCCCAAGCCAAACTGCAAAGGGATGTTACTCCAGTAACAATGATGTTTGGCTTTGTTAATTGGTTCATTGAAGTTGTTAATTGCATATTACCTGTTAATTAGTTTGACAAATAGCTACGATGTATTATCAATTAAGCAGAGTGACAATCCAATTTAAAGACTAACTTGTATTCACTTTGTCTCACAGCGGTATTGCAATTCACTTTGTCTCGCAGCGGTATTGCAATTCACTTTGTCTCACAGTGGTATGGCAATTCACTTTGTCTCACAGTGGTATGGCAATTCACTTTGTCTCACAGCGGTATTGCAACTCATTTTGTCTCATTGCAGTATTGCACTTCACATTGTCTCACAGCGGTATTGCAAACTGTCAGGGTGGGTATAATAGGTACAAATGCTGACTTATATCAGACATCTCAATTAAGAAATGGAAAGCTAAACACCCAGATCAGCTACAATTTAATACTACGTGATTAAATACTGTGTGCTTTAACTATTATGTAATGTATGTTGCAGTTTGTTGATGATAACATGTTCATGTATATTTGACAATGCTTTAAACATACATGCATAAATTTTGATTTGTTATTATTTTGATAAGAAAAAAAAAGATAATGCTTTTCTATTCTAAATTTCTTTTTTAAACAAATAACTTATGTTTCACTGTTATAAGTATTATGGTATATACATTGCTCCTTGCACATTACCACACAGAATTATGAAATTCAAAATGGCGGACTTCAAGTTGGAAAATTTTACCCATGCATTGTTTGAAGAAAATCGGCAGTCCAGACAATTTTGAATAACGGAAGTTCGACTGTATACATCCAAAATAATGCAACAAGACAGGACAAGAGAGAAGAAAAAATGTGGTGGAGCTCGTTTTCCAACAAGAGCAGTAAAAGTACAGTGCACCCAATTACTTAAGTGCTTGATAGTACGATGCTGGCTTGATAGCACTTACCCCCAAAACTCTAACCTGTATGTATACTCAGCCAATTTTTCTAATATGCAGGCTATCCAGCACTTCTTGACAAAAAATTAGGGCTAATTTTAGGGCTAAAATATAAAAAAATAGGGAAAATTTAGGGCTAAAGTAAGGAACTTAGTAACAAAAATAGGGAATATAAAGGTATTAAATGGACTTACTTTGCTCATTTGGCAAATCACAAACTAACATACAGTATTTTACTAACATGAAAAATGTTTTCCAGGGCTTCAGTGTCCCAGCAGCTGTTGGCTGTGACCAATTGAATATACTGATGGTATAATAATACTTAACTGAAAAGAACACATTAATAACAATGTGTGGATTTGGGTACTAGCTATACACTTGTCAGAGTCAATGAATGTCTGGGACAATAATTATGGCCTCCTCATCTCCCCTTCTAGCCATCACATTTCCTCACCTTAACATATTTTTTCTTGATTTATTTCAAATATCATTAATTTTACAATTTACATTGCAGAAAAAACTGCTGTAGAAGGTACACATCTGCAAATACACAAGTGTATAAGCTAGTAACCACAAGAAACATTTATACAATCACTATATAGTCTCAAAAAATCATAACCTGTTGGTATTAAGTCATTAACTTAGTGTGGTCATATTCAAAATAAAACATTTCTCATGAAACATAACAATCACAAAATTTTCCTACAAGTCAAGTAGAAGCATACAGAAATTACCCTACTGATCTCTTGTAATCAATAGTAAGCTTTAAGAACCAATCAACTGATAGATCATCAAATATATCCTTTTGAAATCTTTAATTATAAGCAATATTATACATGTCTTCCAAGCTGGCGAGGAAATAAAAACACATACAGTGTTCATTCTTAAATTGCAGTGTGATGTTGCATCGTAAAGTGTACCTATGCATGGTTTATGTTCATTTCTTCTTATCAGATTTAGCTGGAGCACTTATCCCTTTAGACAAGTCTTCAATAAGTCTCTTCTGCTTTGCAGCAAGCTCCTCTTTGCTCTTTCTGTTTTTCTTCATTTGCTCTCTTGTCTCCTTCGTTTTCTTACTAGCCACATCAATAAGACCTTGTGCAATTCCAGCTTCATCAAAGTCTTTTTTCTTGATTGCCTTTTTCAGTCTTTCATTGGCTTCACCAAACAGTTTTTCTGCAGATTGTAAATCTTGTCCTAGCTGCTTGTCCAGCTCAATCATGGCTTTTTCTTTTTCCTTCAAGGACAATTTCCTACCTTCTTATTCTTTCCTAGATTTTTCTAACCTTTTTTGTTCTTCTTCTGACTCAAGTCTAGCCTTCTTTGCCTGTTGCCTCTCAATCTCCTCTTCTTCAATTCTCCTTTTGTACAAGGTGTGAGCCTTTCTTCCAGCTTCAAGCAATCCCTTTGTAATGTTCATATCTGCAACACCTCCTGGGCAAACTTTGACAACATCCTTTACCATTCTAAGGCCATTAATAGAGGAATCAGAAAGTAGTGTTCTTTCTTTGCTTTTCCAAGTCACTTCTCTGACTTTCAGATGACTCAATATTAAATTCCTTCTACTTTTTCCCAGTCTTCAGTTCATCAACTACTGTTCCCTTCAAGAATCTGAGCATGAAAGATCTTTGAAGATTCATCATTTCTGAGTGAAGGATGTGAACTAATGGATCCTCTCTCTGGAACAACCTAAGAAACCTATCATACAGAGTAGACAGACTCAGCAAGAAGTTGATCTGAATTAGAGTGGTAGGAGACTTGAGCATACGACAGATCCTGTTGAACCTTATGTTACTTTCTAGCATCTTCAAAGTTCTAGAAGCTGCAACAGTCTTGGGCAGTGTGGTAAGGAAGTATTGCACAAGAGGCTCCCAGTTCTTTACAACACATTCCAATGCAGGAAGCAGTTCTTCTGCTTCCTGTCCATACACTTACAGGCCTTCTCTGAAGGAGTTGTGAACAACATGCATGTTGCAAGGAATGAATGGCAACAGCCCAGGCAACCCCTTCGACTGCACATGTTCATTCACTATATTCATATGGTCTTGTTCACATTTGGACCATCAGAGGCAACTGATATCCTGTTTCCTGCAATGTTTCTAAAATACTATTTGCAACATCCTCCCCTGTTGCATGTCCAAACATAGCTGCTTTCAAGAAATGTACAACAACCTGTCCTTTATCTTCCGACCAGTACCTCACAAGAATATCACACTGTTTCCTTATTTGAGAGTTGGCTGTTTTATCATATTGAATGACATATCCTGGCGAGGTCGAGACTTTACTACAGAGGTCACTTCTAAAATATGGCCCCAATCCATCTGATATGAGGTAAGAAACTTTACTTTTACTCATGGTGAAGTTTTGCAACCACATTACCAGGGAACATCTTCTTGAACAAAGAAGGTAAATCATCACATGACCTGTATGAGTAATTGCTATGGGATACTTTCATACCCCATAACAGTTCAGACTGGGTGACAAGATCCTTGGTACATTTCTCAAGACAGGCTACTGTTGCTGTACTCGACTTTGGTTTTGTTGTGGATGGACCAGGAAAGTCCTCCAGAGAGCTGCAGGAGGCAGTAGCACTGCTAGAAGCAGTAGCAGTAGCTGTCTGAGATACTTTGAAATGAAGTTGAGTAGATGAAAATCTGGCTTTTACTAATGATTGGTGCTTCGCTCCTCCAGAATGAGCCAGAACTTGCTTAAACCCTGAGTTGTCCACACTGAGTGATTTTTTACATAAAGTACAGAAGCCCTTTGTTTCACACTCATCTGCTTTGCACCACTGTCCAATGAGATATCCTTGTGTATCTTCTTTTTTCAACCAGATAATCTTCATTGGGAAAATGGCTCAGAAGTATTGCTTCTAAAAAAATATACCTTTAGAATTACATGTACATCTGTTGTCACTCCAGGTCACAACCAATAACAAACTGGGTACTGAGATACACTGGTCAACTGCCTTTACTGTATATGCTGAATTACAACTACAGACTACATGTAAACACACATTTAGTATGGATTTAATTAAAACATCTTTAGAAAATTGGAAGAAATCTAAAAAAAATAGGAATTGAAGTAAAAAATAAGGGCTTTTTTAGGAAATCCCTTTGGATTTTTCATTTTTTTAGGAATTTTAGCCAAATTGAAAAAAAAATAGGATTTTTTAGGAATTTTAGGGACGCTGGACAGCCTGAATATGAAAACATGGCAAAGTCCTTTGAGATGAAATACAAAAAATATTAAAACTTTAACTAGACCTTGACCATGCCATGTCAAAAGATGGGCCATATTTCTTCCTAAATCTTACCTATCATCACTTGCTATAACCACAAGGTAAACATGGGAAGTTTTACTCCAACCTGTACACTGCTTAATGAGACAAAAGCTTGAGGGAACTTGCAAAACTTAAACCAGCATGGATATGGACCATTTTTGTGGGGTCTTTTTCAAAGTGAACCAGAACCATATTTTCACAAAGACCTACTGGGCACCAAGTAGGTTTTCTCAGTAGGTCCGACTACAGGATAATGTGTGCAATCTCATTCCATGTGAAATTCCATTCTGTGTGAAATCTCATTCCATGTGAAATTTCAATGTGTGTGAAATGTCATTCCATGTAAAATTTCAATCTGTGTGAAATGTCATTCCATGTGAAATTTCAATCTGTGTGAAATGTCATTCCATGTAAAATTTCAATCTGTGTGAAATATCATTCCATGTAAAATTTCAATCTGTGTGAAATGTCATTCCATGTAAAATTTCAATCTGTGTGAAATGTCATTCCATGTAAAATTTCAGTCTGTGTGAAATGTCATTCCATGTAAAATTTCAGTCTGTGTGAAATGTCATTCCATGTAAAATTTCAATCTGTGTGAAATGTCATTCCATGTAAAATTTCAATCTGTGTGAAATGTCATTCCATGTAAAATTTCAGTCTGTGTGAAATCTCATTCCAATGTATTCAGTGGTTTTTGACACTAAGTGGGATGGGATTTGCCAGCATTTTTGCCGATACTGTGCAGCGACATTTCTATCATTATAGCACAGGCACTTATGAGGTGCCCAGGGACTGAACCCGGCCAGTCCATTATACTGACACCGACGAGTCAGGCGTAATGCTGTCTCGTTAACCTCGAGGATTAGGGAGGGAAGCCACCACTACCAACTTTAAAGTCTTTGGTTTGACCTGGCCGGGGTTTGAACCTGCGACCTCCCGATCTGCAAGCCGATACACTCTACTAATTGAGCTATTGCGGCCGGTTGAGATTAAGTATAACAGTAGACTCACAAACTAACCTGAACATTAAGACAATACACTGACTGGAATGGCTCTCTTTAGTCATAGAATAGTCAAGCTTAAACAGTCTTTGAATTAAGAAAATAAATATCTCATGTACAAGAATATGTGCTGTCTTTATATGGTATATACAAGCAAAAGAAAAAAGAAAAAAAAAAAAAAGAAAGAAAGCAAAATACAAAAGACTCAATCGTGACAGTACATGACAAAATAAAGATGCAATTTTAACAATAGGAAAACAACATTAGGGAAATATAAATATAACCATATGTGTGCGTAAACATGTAAATGTTATGTAGAATACTACCCTCAATATAAGCAACTAAGCAACAATTATCTGTTAAAATTGCTTATTAAACCAAATTCATAAATTTTACAACATACCTTTAAATCATTAAATCACAAAAAAGTAAAAATGATAATTTTGTTATTACAATAGATGAAGTCATTTTATTATAAAAGTTAAAAAGAAAAGTAGTGGGTTAAGAAAATATTGATGCATTCCTACGAAGAAAAGCATACAAAAACCTAAATATAAGGCGTACAAGGTCCCAGATGAAGGTGAGACATTTGGCATACAAGGCCCCAGATGAAGGTGAGACATTTGATGTACAAGGCCCCAGATGAAGGGGAGACATTTGACGTACAAGGCCCCAGATGAAGGGGAGACATTTGGCGTACAAGGCCCTAGATGAAGGCGAGACATTTGGCGTACAAGGCCCTAGATGAAGGCGAGACATTTGGCGTACAAGGCCCTAGATGAAGGCGAGACATTTGGCGTACAAGGCCCTAGATGAAGGCGAGACATTTGGCGTACAAGGCCCCAGATGAAGGCGAGACATTTGGCGTACAAGGCCCCAGATGAAGGCGAGACATTTGGCGTACAAGGCCCCAGATGAAGGCGAGACATTTGGCGTACAAGGCCCCAGATGAAGGCGAGACATTTGGCGTACAAGGCCCCAGATGAAGGCGAGACATTTGGCGTACAAGGCCCTAGATGAAGGCGAGACATTTGGCGTACAAGGCCCTAGATGAAGGCGAGACATTTGGCATACAAGGCCCCAGATGAAGGGGAGACATTTGGCGTACAAGGCCCCAGATGAAGGCGAGACATTTGGCGTACAAGGCCCCAGATGAAGGCGAGACATTTGGCGTACAAGGCCCTAGATGAAGGCGAGACATTTGGCGTACAAGGCCCCAGATGAAGGCGAGACATTTGACGTACAAGGCCCTAGATGAAGGCGAGACATTTGGCGTACAAGGCCCTAGATGAAGGCGAGACATTTGGCGTACAAGGCCCTAGATGAAGGCGAGACATTTGGCGTACAAGGCCCAAGATGAAGGCGAGACATTTGGCGTACAAGGCCCCAGATGAAGGCGAGACATCTGGCGTACAAGGCCCTAGATGAAGGCGAGACATTTGGCGTACAAGGCCCTAGATGAAGGCGAGACATTTGGCGTACAAGGCCCTAGATGAAGGCGAGACATTTGGCGTACAAGGCCCTAGATGAAGGCGAGACATTTGGCGTACAAGGCCCTAGATGAAGGCGAGACATTTGGCGTACAAGGCCCTAGATGAAGGCGAGACATTTGGCGTACAAGGCCCAAGAGGAAGGCGAGACATTTGGCGTACAAGGCCCCAGATGAAGGCGAGACATTTGGCGTACAAGGCCCCAGATGAAAGGGAGACATTTGGCGTACAAGGCCCTAGATGAAGGTGAGACATTTGGCGTACAAGGCCCTAGATGAAGGGGAGACATTTGGCGTACAAGGCCCTAGATGAAGGCGAGACATTTGGCGTACAAGGCCCTAGATGAAGGCGAGACATTTGGCGTACAAGGCCCCAGATGAAGGTGAGACATTTGGAGTACAAGGCCCAAGATAAAGGCGAGACATTTGGTGTACAAGGCCCTAGATGAAGGGGGTACATTTGGCGTACAAGGCCCCAGATGAAGGCGAGACATTTGGCGTACAAGGCCCCAGATGAAGGCGAGACATTTGGCGTACAAGGACCCAGATGAAGGTGAGACATTTGGCATTCAAGGCCCTAGATAAAGGGGAGACGTTAGGCGTACAAGTTCCCAGATAAAGGGGAGACATTTGGCATTCAAGGCCCTAGATAAAGGGGAGAAATTTGGTGTACTAGGTCCCAGATGAAGGGGAGACGTTAGGCGTACAAGTTCCCAGATGAAGGGGAGACATTTGGCATTCAAGGCCCTAGATGAAGGGGAGAAATTTGGCATACAAGGCCCCAGATGAAGGGGAGACATTAGACTATATGGCCCCAGATGAAGGGGAGACATTACACTATAAAGCCCCAGATGAAGGGAAGACATTACGCTATAAGACCCCCAGATGACGGGGAGACATTAGGCTATAAGGCCCCAGATGAAGGGAAGACATTACGCTATAAGGCCCCAGATGAAGGGGAGACATTAGGCTATAAGGCCCCAGATGAAGGGGAGCCAGTAGACTATAAGGCCCCAGATGAAGGGAAGATATTAGGCTATATGGCCTCAGATGAAGGGGAGACATTAGACTATAAGGCCCCAGATGAAGGGAAGACATTAGGCTATTAGCCCCAGATGAAAGGGAGACATAAGACTATAAGGCCCCAGATGAAGGGGAGCCATTAGACTATAAGGCCCCAGATGAAGGGGGTGCATTTGGCTATAAGGCCCCAGATGAAGGGGAGACATTAGACTATAAGGCCCCAGATAAAGGGAAGACATTAGACTATAAGGCCCCAGATGAAGGGAAGACATTAGGCTATAAGGCCCCAGATGAAGGGGAGGCATTTGGCTATAAGTCCCCAGATGAAGGCAAGACATTAGACTATAAGGCCCCAGATGAAGGGAAGACATAAGGCTATTAGGCCCCAGATGAAGGGGAGACATTAGACTATAAGGCCCCAGATGAAGGGGAGGCATTAGGCTATAAGGCCCCAGATGAAGGGGAGACATTAGACTATAAAGCCCCAGATGAAGGGGAGACATTAGACTATAAGGCCCCAGATGAAGGGGAGACATAAGACTATAAGGCCCCAGATGAAGGGAAGACATTAGACTTTAAGGCCCCAGATGAAGCGAAGACATTAGACTATAAGGCCCCAGATGAAGGGGAGACATTAGACTTTAAGGCCCCAGATGAAGGGGAGACATTAGACTATAAGGCCCCAGATGAAGGGGAGACATTAGACTATAAGGCCCCAAGATGAAGGGAAGACATTAGACTATAAGGCCCCAGATGAAGGGAAGACATTACACTATAAGGCCCCAGATGAAGGGAAGACATTAGACTATAAGGCCCCAGATGAAGGGGAGACATTAGACTATAAGGCCCCAGATGAAGGGAGGACATTAGACTATATGGCCCCAGATGAAGGGGAAACATTAGACTATATGGCCCCAGATGAAGGGGAGACATTAGACTATATGGCCCCAGATGAAGGGGAGACATTAGACTATAAGGCCCCAGATGAAGGGAAGACAATAGACTATAAGGCCCCAGATGAAGGGGAGACATTACACTATAAGGCCCCAGATGAAGGGAAGACATTAGACTATAAGGCCCCAGATGAAGGGGAGACATTAGACTATAAGGCCCCAGATGAAGGGGAGACATTACACTATAAGGCCCCAGATGAAGGGGAGACATTACACTATAAGGCCCCAGATGAAGGGAAGACATTACACTATAAGGCCCCAGATGAAGGGAAGGCATTAGGCTATAAGGCCACAGATGAAGGGTAGACATTACACTATAAGGCCCCAGATGAAGGGAAGACATTAGACTATAAGGCCCCAGATGAAGGGGAGACATTACACTATAAGGCCCCAGATGAAGGGAAGACATTACACTATAAGGCCCCAGATGAAGGGAAGGCATTAGGCTATAAGGCCACAGATGAAGGGTAGACATTACACTATAAGGCCCCAGATGAAGGGAAGACATTAGACTATAAGGCCCCAGATGAAGGGGAGACATTAGACTATAAGGCCCCAGATGAAGGGAAGACATTAGACTATAAGGCCCCAGATGAAGGGGAGCCATTAGACTATAAGGCCCCAGATGAAGGGGAGACATTAGACTACAAGGCCCCAGATGAAGGGGAGCCATTAGACTATAAGGCCCCAGATGAAGGGGAACCATTAGACTATAAGGCCCCAGATGAAGGGGGGCCATTAGACTATAAGGCCCTAGATGAAGGGGAGACATTACACTATAAGGCCCCAGATGAAGGGAAGACATTAGACTATAATGCCCCAGATGAAGGGAAGACATTACACTATAAGGCCCCAGATGAAGGGAAGACATTAGACTATAAGGCCCCAGATGAAGGGAAGACATTAGACTATAAGGCCCAGATGAAGGGAAGACATTAGACTATAAGGCCCCAGATGAAGGGAAGACATTAGACTATAAGGCCCCAGATGAAGGGAAGCCATTAAACTATAAGGCCCCAGATGAAGGGGAGACATTAGGCTATTAGGCCCCTGATGAAGGGAAGACATTAGACTATAAGGCCCCAGATGAAGGGGAGCCATTAGGCTATAAGGCCCCAGATGAAGGGGAGCCATTTGGCTATATGGCCCCAGATGAAGGGGAGACATTAGACTATAAGGCCCCAGATGAAGGGGAGACATTAGACTTATAAGGCCCCAGATGAAGGGGAGGCATTAGGCTATAAGGCCACAGATGAAGGGTAGACATTACACTATAAGGCCCCAGATGAAGGGAAGACAATAGACTATAAGGCCCCAGATGAAGGGGAGACATTACACTATAAGGCCCCAGATGAAGGGGAGCCATTAGACTATAAGGCCCCAGATGAAGGGAAGACATTACACTATAAGGCCCCAGATGAAGGGTAGACATTACACTATAAGGCCCCAGATGAAGGGGAGCCATTAGGCTATAAGGCCCCAGATGAAGGGAAGACATTAGACTATAAGGCCCCAGATGAAGGGGAGCCATTACACTATAAGGGCCCAGATGAAGGGGAGACATTACACTATAAGGCCCCAGATGAAGGGGAGACATTACACTATAAGGCCCTAGATGAAGGGGAGCCATTAGACTATAAGGCCCCAGATAAAAAAGAAACATTAGACTATTAAGGCCCCAGATGAAGGGGAGACATTAGACTATAAGGCCCCAGATGAAGGGGAGCCATTAGACTTTAAGGCCCCAGATGAAGGGAAGACATTAGGCTATATGGCCCCAGATGAAGGGGAGACTGTTGCTTAAATAAATCATTTAAATCTTCTTCAGGAACTATATTGCAGGAACTTATTAGAAACATATGAATGATATCAGTTATTGTTTATTAGATTATTGTCCTACCAACAGTTTTTCAGTTATCTGGAAACGGCATTCATTTGAAGCAGATATAATGTTGCCTACACTGTGTACAGCATGCCGGGAACACTTGGCATGATACCACACCCTGTCAGATTATCCTGACACCAGGACAACCAGTCGTGGAACTACCCTTATATTTGCTTGAGCATTAGCAAGGGAGCTATACCACTACCATTTTTAACGACTTTGATATGTCGTCACCCAGGATCAAACCAGGTGCCTCTTGTACCTGTAGGCCAATGTTCTACCCATTGTGCTACAAGGTCCAGTACCCAACGAGATCAGTGTTAAGAATATAAACAAGTGTTACAGTGACTCTATTGGACTTTATTATTATATATTAATATAAACCTTATCTTGATTCTAAAACTGAATGCAATTTTTCAACATGTTACTATTAAATGTACAATTTCAAAACATTTTGACTCGATATAAAAATAAAAATACATGCCCATATTGAAAAAGGGATTGCAAAACAAAAACTTTATTTTTCCATGAGTGTGAATATCATGATCCAGCAGTGTCATAGAAATGTTATTTTCTGTTATCGAAATAACTGATATAAAGAACATTGTCCTAGGAATGTTATTTTCTGTTATCTGATTTAGAGTATTGTCCTAGAAATGTTATTTTCTGTTTTATGATACAATTGATATACAGAGTATTGTCCTAGGAATGTTATTTTCTGTTGTCTGATATAACTGATATGGAGTATTGTCCTAGGAATGTTATTTTCTGTTTTATGATATAAGCGATATAGACCATAGTCCTAGGAAAGTTATTTTCTGTTGTCTGATATAACTAATATAGACCATTGTCCTAGGAATGTTATTTTCTGTTGTCTGATATAACTAATATAGACCATTGTCCTAGGAATGTTATTTTCTGTTGTCTGATATAACTGATATAGAGTATTGTCCTCGGAATGTTATTTTCTGTTGTCTGATATAACTGATATATAGAGCATTGTCCTAGGAATGTTATTTTCTGTTGTCTGATGTAACTGATAGAGTATTGTCCTAGGAATGTTATTTTCTGTTGTCTGATATAACTGATATAGAGTATTGTCCTAGGAATGTTATTTTCTGTTGTCTGATATAACTGATATAGAGTATTGTCCTAGGAATGTTATTTTCTGTTGTCTGATATAAATGATATAGAGTATTTTTCTAGGAAATGTTATTTTCTGTTTAATGATTAGTGCATATTTTTTGGTAGGGTTCCTCTAAGGTTTGTTCTTGTTGGACAATAAAAGCTATTAACTAAACTCTATCTGACTTGCTCCCCTCATCTGAGAGCTTTGTACTCCTCTTTATTCTGAGATATGTTCATGATGACATTTGCCGCTATACACCAACCTGTTGTGATCAGGTCCCACTATCTTGTAAGAGTAATCAGTTTGTATCTTGTGTGTTTGAAGAAACTGATGTAGACGACTCTTTGCATTCTCAAGGGTCCAGTTGCCATGGATATCAGCATGGAAATCTACATCTTCAGACTAGAAGACAAGTGAATGAAGCAAGCAATAGATAGACACTTCAAAATATCAGAATAAAATATATTATAATTCTATCATCTTAACAAGTAAAGTGCACTGGATTACACCATGTGTAGTTTTTCTTGTTAATATGTAAGTTACACCTCTTACTTGTGCACATAAAAGTGACTCCAAGCTATGACTAGTGAAGGTACTGCCTAGAGACATTTTTCTGGGTATATGCTGTGTCAACAGTAGAAATTAATGACATCCTTACATGGTAATAGAACAGGACTTGAACATCACAATGCAATTTAATATAGTTAAGTTATACATTTACTTCAAGAATTATGAGTTGTTTTTTCATTTAGTTTTCTGATCTTTAACTCTCCTATTTAATTTAATGTGACAATAACTTATACCAGTGCCTTACAACTATATCTTATACCAGTGCCTTACAACTATATCTTATAACAGTGCCTTACAACTATATCTTATACCAGTGCCTTACAACTATATCTTATACCAGTGCCTTACAACTATATCTTATACCAGTGCCTTACAACTATATCGTATACCAGTGCCTTACAACTATATCTTATAACAGTGCCTTACAACTATATCTTATACCAGTGCCTTACAACTATATCTTATAACAGTGCCTTACAACTATATCTTATACCAGTGCCTTACAACTATATCTTATACCAGTGCCTTACAACTATATCTTATACCAGTGCCTTACAACTATATCTTATACCAGTGCCTTACAACTGTATCTTATACCAGTGCCTTACAACTATATCTTATACCAGTGTCTTACAACTATATCTTATACCAGTGCCTTACAACTATATCTTATACCAGTGCCGTACAACTATATCTTATACCAGTGCCTTACAACTATATCTTATAACAGTGCCTTACAACTATATCTTATACCAGTGCCATACAACTATATCTTATACCAGTGCCTTACAACTATATCTTATAACAGTGCCTTACAACTATATCTTATAACAGTGCCTTACAACTATATCTTATACCAGTGCCTTACAACTATATCTTATACCAGTGCCTTACAACTATATCTTATAACAGTGCCTTACAACTATATCTTATACCAGTGCCTTACAACTATATCTTATAACAGTGCCTTACAACTATATCTTATACCAGTGCCTTACAACTATATCTTATAACAGTGCCTTACAACTATATCTTATACCAGTGCCTTACAACTATATCTTATACCAGTGCCTTACAACTATATCTTATAACAGTGCCTTACAACTATATATTATACCAGTGCCTTACAACTATATCTTATACAAGTGCCTTACAACTGTATCTTATACCAGTGCCTTACAACTGTATCTTATACCAGTGCCTTACAACTATATCTTATACCAGTGCCTTACAACTGTATCTTATACCAGTGCCTTACAACTGTATCTTATACCAGTGCCTTACAACTGTATCTTATACCAGTGCCTTACAACTGTATCTTATACCAGTGCCTTACAACTATATCTTATACCAGTGCCTTACAACTATATCTTATACCAGTGCCTTACAACTATATCTTATACCAGTGCCTTACAACTGTATCTTATACCAGTGCCTTACAACTGTATCTTATTCCAGTGCCTTACAACTGTATCTTATAACAGTGCAGAACAACTATATCTTATACCAGTGCAGAACAACTATATCTTATAACAACAGTTCATAATACTAAATTCTGTCATTGGAAACTTTTTTTGAGATATACTTCAAAGGACCCCATACTTTCTATGTAACTATGATATTAGCCCAACGAAACACTAAATAATTTACAATACACCACAGTACGTACCTCTTCTAACTGCCGTTTCTCTGCTATCCTCTCCATGTAGCTCAGAGGTGGTCCCCTCTCATATGGGGGAAGGTTTCGTTCTGGCCCTTGCTCTGCCCACTGACTGCCAGAACTAGACTCTTGCTCTCCCATCCCAATCTTCTGATGTGGGGCTTGAACCCCCGGCAGCTGAGTGAACCCAGGGCTGGCCCCACCTTCACCTGCACCATCTGGAGTGGCAGGCTGCAAGGTAAGGAGACATATAGCCAGGTGTGTTTAATGCAATAAAAGTTTTTATTCATTTCACAATAAATCTGTAAAGTCTAGGGCGAACTTGCAGCATCTATGGTGTGTTTGCATGAGTTGTAGCTTAACATACTGTAAGCTACTTTCTCACCCCAGATGATCCAGTTTTGAGTCAAGCTTTCATGCATAACCAAGCTGAATAAGGGACTGACCAGAATAAAGACACACCTACCAACCAAGAACTTCCTAAGATGATAAAATCCTCCATATCATGTTTATACTCATCATCGACATCCTTATCACTTTCATAAGCAGCAGTCTCACCATCATCATCAGCTGCAGCAGTTTCATAAGTCATTGGGAATTACAAACCATTGTCATTCTTTATTCAATTAGCAACATTGTAGATTCCAATTCAATGTGTTAATTAACCCTTCCATTGCCATCAAGATGGGTTGACCCGTCCGCACAAAATGTTGTGAATACTGCCCTCAAAATAGGTTGACCTGTCCGCACAAAATGTTGTGTATACTGCCATCAAGACGGGTTGACCCGTCCGCACAAAATGTTATGTATACTGCCCTCAAGACAGGTTGTCCCATCCACACAAAATGTTATGTATACTGCCATCAAGACAGGTTGTCTCGTCCACACAAAATGTTATGTATACTGCCATCAAGACGGGTTGACCCGTCCGCACAAAATGTTGTGTATACTGCCATCAAGACGGGTTGACCCGTCCGCACAAAATGTTGTGTATACTGCCATCAAGACGGGTTGACCCGTCCGCACAAAATGTTATGTATACTGCCCTCAAGAAAGGTTGTCCAGTCCACACAAAATGTTATGTATACTGCCCTCAAGACAGGTTGTCCTGTCCACACAAAATGTTATGTATACTGCCATATCCGCACAAAATGTTATGTATACTGCCCTCAAGACGGGTTGACCCGTCCGCACAAAATGTTGTGTATACTGCTATCAAGACGGGTTGACCCGTCCGCACAAAATGTTGTGTATACTGCCCTCAAGACGGGTTGACCCGTCCGCACAAAATGTTGTGTATACTGCCCTCAAGACGGGTTGACCCGTCCGCACAAAATGTTGTGTATACTGCCCTCAAGACGGGTTGACCCGTCCGCACAAAATGTTGTGTATACTGCCATCAAGATGGGTTGACCCGTCCGCACAAAATGTTATGTATACTGCCCTCAAAATGGGTTGACCCGTCCGCACACAATGTTGTGTTTACTGCCATCAAGACGGGATGACATGTCAGCACAAAATGTTATGTATTCTGCCCTCAAGATGGGTTGACCCGTCCGCACAAAATGTTGTGTATATTGCCCTCAAAAAAGGTTTACCTGTCCGCACAAAATGTTGTGTAGACTGCCCTTAAAACGGGTTGACCCGTCCGCACAAAATGTTGTGTATACTGCCATCAAGACAGGTTGACCAGTCCACACAAAGTGTTGTGTATAATGCTCTCAAAACAGGTAAATCTGTTTCAGGAATTACCCAATATGTTAAATAATCCAGAAATAGACATGTTATGTATATTTGACCAATGATATTTTGTTATGCAGATACCTTGTTAAAATTACAAAATACATCACTGATATGTGGTGTGTTGAAATTTTGATGCGAGGTTGGTGGTACTTTCCATGCGCAATTTTTGTTTTCTACAAAATGGCATACGGCGATGCCTGGCAGTGTAAGGGTTAACATGTTTTCATCTTTAAACCAATCAGTCAAATTGGGTTGTATAATGTGCAATCTAAGACAATTTGTGAGACATTTTTAGTAAAACAACTATGTAAATATTGGTCAGAAGGAAATATTTTCTTTCAGTTTATAAGTCTATAACATTATATATTTCTGTCATATATAAAGTACATCAAATTGTCCCTTAATATATCATGCAGGTCTCTGGTTTCAGATAACCAGTGCCCAGTAAAACCTTAAACCATGTTTGTAAATACTATAGGTCTGCTAAGTATAGCTCAGGCTTAGGCAACGTGTGTAGATCTCAATCATTCAGTTCCCACTAGGAGCTTTCAGGTCTGAATCATTCAGTTCTCACTGGGAGCTTTCAGATCTCAATCATTCAGTTCCCACTGGGAGCTTTCAGATGTTAATCATTCAGTTGCCACTGGGAGCTTTCAGATCTTAATCATTCAGTTCCCACAGGGAGCTTTCAGATCTCAATCATTCAGTTCCCACTGGGAGCTTTCAGATCTCAATCATTCAGTTCCCACTGGGAGCTTTCAGATCTGAAGAATTCAGTTCCCACTGGGAGCTTTTAGATATGAAGAATTCAGTTCCCACTGGGAGCTTTTAGATCCGAATAATTCAGTTCCCACTGGGAGCTTTCAGATCTGAATCATTCAGTTCCCACTGGGAGCTTTTAGATCTGAATCATTTAGTTCCCACTGGGAGCTTTCAGATCTCAATCATTCAGTTCCCACTGAGAGCTTTCAGATCTGAATCATTCAGTTCCCACTGGGAGCTTTCAGATCGGAATCCTTCAGGTCCCACTGGGAGCTTTCAGATCTGAATCATCCAGTTCCCCCTGGGAGCTTTTAGATCTGAATCATTCAGCTCCCACTGGGAGCTTTTAGATATCAATCATTCAGTTCCCACTGGGAGCTTTCAGATCTCAATCATTCAGTTCCCCCTGGGAGCTTTCAGATCTGAATCATTCAGTTCCCACTGGGAGCTTTCATATCACAAATTACACTTTTGCTGATAAGACTTCATCAATACATCTCGTTACCTATTAGTCTTGAATCACTACTACTTTTGTCACTGTTTCAACAACAATGTTTAAAGAGTGCATATTATCATGGCAAAAATGTGAAACATACTTGTGCCAATCATTGTTCCATCTTCATTACACAGAAAAACAACAACAAAAACATGTTGACAAATACTTCAAATGTCAAATAATGCCGATAGTACTCAGTAACTCGCAACCTGCTAGGTACAAATTGACTTAACTTAGACAAACAGTGTAAAACCAGATCATTATCCTCCAGTTGGGACCTGTCTGATCAGTATCTGCACTTTCTGCTGCTGTGTTCCATTTGTCTGCTTTCTTTGCATACAGTTGTTAACTCATGATTATGAATAGATATGACTAAGCACTAAATGTAGCAGGATAAATAATATAAAAGAATGCAGCTAATAAAACGGCAAGATATCTCTCCCAATTTGAGTGCTCAATTTAATGCATCTACTCACCCAGAAAATGTGTATATGTAATTTTATGTGGTACCTACTGCCAGCATAATGAGTATTAATGTTGCATCTTTGTGTATGTGAACTCTTAGCCTGCTCACCAGAAATTGTCTGCTAACCACGATTGATCCTAAAGGCAAGAGTGTAGATCCTGATCAGCCAGCTCCCACCTTAAGCTGTCTGATAGTGTAGATCCTGATCAGCCAGCTCCCATCTTAAGCTGTCTGATAGTGTAGATCCTGATCAGCCAGTTCCCATCTTAAGCTGTCTGATAGTGTAGATCCTGATCAGCCAGCTCCCACTGTAAGCTGTCTGATAGTGTAGATCCTGATCAGCCAGCTCCCACCTTAAGCTGTCTGATAGTGTGAATCCTGATCAGCCAGATCCCACCTTAAGCTGTCTGATAGTGTAGATCCTGATCAGCCAGCTCCCACCTTAAGCTGTATGATAGTGCAGATCCTGATCAGTCAGCTCCCACCTTAAGCTGTCTGATCAGCCAGCTCCCACCTTAAGCTGTCTGATAGTGTAGATCCTGATCAGCCAGCTCCCACCTTAAGCTGTCTGATAATGTAGATTCTGATCAGCCAGCTTCCACCTTAAGCTGTGTGATAGTGTAGATCCTGATCAGCCAGCTCCCACCTTAAGCTGTCTAATCAGTCAGCTCCCACCTTAAGCTGTGTGATAGTGTAGATCCTGATCAGCGAGCTCCCACCTTGAGCAGTCTGATCAGCCAGCTCCCACCTTAAGCTGTGTGATAGTGTAGATCCTGATCAGCCAGCTCCGACCTTAAGCTGTCTGATCAGCCAGCTCCCACCTTAAGCTGTGTGATAGTGTAGATCCTGATCAGCCAGCTCCCACCTTAAGCTGTCTGATCAGCCAGCTCCCACCTTAAGCTGTCTGATCAGCCAGCTCCCACCTTAAGCTGTCTGATCAGCCAGCTCCCACCTTAAGCTGTCTGATAATGTAGATCCTGGTCAGTCAGCTGTCTGATAATGTAGATCCTGGACAGCCAGCTCCCACCTTAAGCTGTCTGATAGTGTAGATTCTGATCAGCCAGCTCCCATCTAAAGCTGTCTGATAGTGCAGATCCTGATCAGCCAGCTCCCACCTTAAGCTGTCTGATAGTGTAGATCCTGATCAGCCAGCTCCCACCTTAAGCTGTCTGATAGTGTAGATCCTGATCAGCCAGTACCCACCTTAAGCTGTCTGATAGTGTTGATCCTGATCAGCCAGCTCCCACCTTAAGCTGTCTGATAGTGTATCTCCTGATCAGCCAGCTCCCACCTTAAGCTGTCTTATAAGCCAGCTCCCACCTTAAGCTGTATGATAGTGTAGATCCTGATCAACCAGCTCCCACCTTAAGCTGTCTTATAAGCCAGCTCCCACCTTAAGCTGTCAGATAGTGTAGATCCTGATCAGTCAGCTCCCACCTTAAGCTGTCTGATAGTGTAGCTCCTGATCAGCCAGCTCCCACCTTAAACTGTCTTATAAGCCAGCTCCCACCTTAAGCTGTCTGATCAGCCAGCTCCCACCTTAAGCTGTCTGATCAGCCAGCTCCCACCTTAAGCTGTCTGATCAGCCACCTGCCACCTCAAGCTGTCTGATCAGCCAGCTCCCACCTTAAGCAGTCCAATAAAGATCTGCTCTAGCTTCTGGCAAGTCTTTAGAAATATATCTTAATACATTGCATGTAGTTGCTAGTGCATAACTACTTTGTGTACTGGATTTCAATCAATGCAGCATAACAAATGTTAAGAATATGTTTTCAGAGTAAATGTAGCAAAATATCTGCTACAGATGAACACATTAAGATATATCTTGTACTGATTCTACATAGTTTTATATTGTAAAACCAGTAATGAAAACTTTCTGACATTCCATTGCCAAGAAAATAAAAAAAAAGCCTAACTGTGCCTCAAGGGAATGTGTATAGCTGTTAATATATTGATGGGAAGCTGTAATTATAGAACCAACAAAACAAACAAACAACTAGCTTGTAAAATATAGATCAAGTGATGACTCTTAGACTGCTTAGCATAAACTGATCAGACATTGACAATAAATGTAGATCCACATAACCCATCTCTGGCTGTAGCTGTTGGTCAGGAACAATATTATCTGCTTCTTAGCATTTAGTACAGTCCACACATGCACACCTTGTTACACATATGCATTCCATGGATAAATGTTTAGCAAATATTGTATGGGCAGATGGCATGTGTATGATAATGGTTAATGTTGGAATGGCAATAGATGTTTATAGGCTTGGAGCATAACTCTTAAAGAGACTTTGCTTTCAAGTGCCGACATACCCATTAACAGAAGTACCCCAGTTGAGTAGCGGTACAGAGGTAGCTTGAAATTAAGCAATCACAATAAAACATCTTTATGGCTTTGGATGCCAGGAAAGTAGGGCATTTTTGCTTATATAACAGGGAATGTATATAGATCTTCTTCCCTACACTGAAAATAACTTGCAGACTTTTATTCATTATTGTAATATGTAACTGTGACAAATCCTGTTTTCAAACAGCCCCTTCTCAACCTTTAAACATTAAATACACACAGATATTTATATTCTAAATAAATACTTACAACACTGGCTGGCACCTCGGCTTGTTTGATGTGTCCAAGTCGCACTAGATAATTGACCATATCTCGGGCCGCATTGGCTTGGGCATCCTTCTTGTTGGTAGAGTTACCTACCCCAACAAAATCAAACCCTGACACCTGTACCTGAAACAATAGAAGTAGATCATTTATGAATGTGAAGATGGTGTTTAAACATACTCAGAGTCTGTTTCCTTGTTAACAGCCTATAGTTTAACAGCTACAATAATAAAATGTGTTCCTCATAGCGGAGGATTTTTGGGTTTAAGCAGTCTGAATAAAGGTATCAATGCCATTGCACGAAAAATAATGCATCCACAGTTTCTCATTTAGATGAGTTATGCTATGACCAGAATTGCTGATGTTCAAATGCTAACGATTATATTGAGATGTGGGCGTTATTGTAACCTTATCAATGTGGAGGTGTTTCTCATCCTGGATCTGTGTGTCGACTGAGGATGGCATTCTACATGTATTTAGAAAATCACCAGTGCGTAAACATAGTTGAACAAAATATCCCAATAGTAGTTCAATAAAGCTTAGTCTGAATATTATAAACAATGATTGCAGTGATTGGCATCTTACACATTTACATTTTGTTTTATTCTGACATTGAACTCTTGAACAGGAGCAGAAATAGTGAGCTACTACCAGGTTTCGAACTATAGACCCCAATTCTAGTGGACTGCTCTACCAACTGAGCTATAATGACTTGAGTGGATGAAGTCACAGTAAAACTGCAGTGTTTAAGTGCCTTAAAAATATACATGTATAAACTTTAATTCCATTCTGATTTGGTCACATTATGGATATTTTAATGGCTAATAACAATACAGTACAACCTCCCTAAGAAGGCCACCTGTGGTTCTTTTTTAAAGAGTCTCACTTAGCTAGGTGGTCCTAGTAGTGAGTTCATAGAGAATGCTATTATATTTATTAAAAGGTGTAATATTATATTAAACAAGGATATATTTAAACATAAAATAAAGTAAATTTTCACTATTTGTGAACCAATTTTGTTATGTGATTGCACTTACATTCAACAGCACTGTTAATTGACTAAACATCATGTGTAAGATTGTAATTTACTAGAAGAACTGGTGAACATTATCTGTCTACCTTTCGGGAAGTCTACCAAGATGCTAAGAAGACAAGAGGTTTTTTCACCAGTATTCTTTTGTACTGCTTAATATATACAACTTATGATCCGACATCAGTTTGTTGACATTAAACAAATCACTACTGTAACTGACTTCTTTACAAGTGCCGTAAGTGAGGGACGGGATGGGATTCGCTGCCATTTTTGTTGATACTGTGCAACAACATTTCTATCATTATGGCACAGGGACACTTATGAGGTGCCCAGGGACTGAACCCGGCCAGTCCATTATACTGACACCGATGAGCCAGGCGTAATACTGTACCCTAAGCCCAGAGCATTAGGAGGGAAGCCACGTCTACCAAATTTAAAGTCTTTGGTATGACACGGCTGAGGTTTGAATCTGCACCCTCTCGATCTGCAAGCCGACGTTCTACCAATTGAGCTATAACAGCTGGTGCCATAAGTGAATCGACAATGTCATATATGTGAAGTTGTAAAATGTGCAAACAATACCATTCACTCAAGTGATGTTGACTGGCGTGATCAACTAATTAATGACTCTTTAATAATTACACAACTGGTGCCGGCCCGAGTAGCAGGATCAAGAAAGGTGTGAATTTGTAAACTGGTTCTGAAATAAATGTCCTGCATCCCAGGCAGCAAGGTGCCCCGCTTTCTGAAGTTGTGGAACATAAAAAAATAAAGAAGGAATAAAACAGTTCTGAAAAAGAATTGTCCCACATAGCGGGGCTGTTCCTTAGCAAGGTTTACTGTATTTTTAGATATATGTAAACATAATTTGAGCATAACAACAAAACATCCAATTATTCTTTAAACAACCTCTATGATGACACTGACCACCCAGCTATATTGAGCATAGATAGTTACCATTTTAAAAGGTGGGTACACCCAAGATTGGTACTTTTCATTTCTACTCACCTCACACTTAAATCTGGGTCGATGCTTGGCGCCAGTCTGGCTGAACTCGTACTCGGGTGTCACTTTGTTCTTCCCACACCAGGCATAGAGAAATTGCTTTATGTCACCCATGACTAGACAAGAAAACAAAAGGACAAGACAGTGTGATAGTGTTTTTTTTTTCACAACTTCAAACAAAGGCTACGCATTGATGAATGCATAAAGACTTAAAGTAGAGTGGATAATTGTCAACTGTTGGTTTATAGTGTGTTCTGTTAAAGAAAGATATGTCACTAGTTGAAATCAATGGATTATGGTCTAAATCTACCAAAATCTCAATCAGTTCAGTTAACTGAACAAAAGTAATGGATGGACACAACAGGTTTTGCTAGCTATGAAAACCAAGTTTTAAAACTCATTTGTGAAGACTTCTGATGAAGATGGATAAAGGAGAGATACTCAGTAGTGGACTCTGTAGGCACATGATAATAAACTGACTTTCTTCAATTTATATCTTAACACTGGTCTTTGAGTTACAGTCATAGAAATTAAGATTGAAATTTACAAGCAAGTCGGGCTAGTAATTAAGCAATATTTACTAGCCGGAAAAAAAAATTCATTAGCCTGAATTAAATTCTGTTTTAATTTTACAAGTAAACCAAAAAAAACACTATGATAACTACGGAAAAGAGCACCATTTACTCAATATAAGTATCAATTGCCTGGTAACTTCGCGTTTTTTTCCCCGGGTTTTGCACCAGAAACATGTTTCAGTTTAATTTTCTCTGCCATTTCGTTCTGTGGCCAAGCTGATTTTAATTTGGTATAAAACATAACGTATCATGCACTAGAATACCGTGTGGTTCCTGCACAGTAAACAAATTATCAGTTAAGTGCGCATAACATGTTTATGATACAAGCGAGAGTTTGCCGAATGAAAGAAGCAGCTCAAAAAATTACAAATTTAAAATGAAAGTACAATGATTTTTTAACAATCAGGATCTTAGAAGCCCATTCGGGCTAGTAAAATGTTAATTTTTCTTAGCCGAGAGAAAATCTACTAGTTTTTTGCTGTTGGGCTAACGCTAATTTCGACAACTGGAGTTACTCATTTCCAGCAGGGATGGGATTTGTCAGCATTTTTGCCGATACAGTGCAGAGACATTTCTATTATTAAAGGGGTACTTATGAGGTGCCAAGGGACTGAACCCAGCCGGTCAATTATACTGACACCGAAGAGTCAGGCATTTCCAGCAGGTTTTTTGTGCTCCACAAACCTTGCAAGTAAATTTGGTACCCTTGATACAGTGCTTATGTTAAATGTGTAAGTTTGAAGAAAAATGGACATGCACAAATACTCTTAAATGCTGGCAACTAATATGATAGCATCATTCAACAAATCTGTTGCATCGTTTATGATAAGAACTTAATCTAATTACTGCTGAAAGTTTTGGGGGAAAGCCTGGACCAACATCTGTCAGATTCTGAAGATTGTACGTTCGATAAATGATGGAGGTTTTTCCGACATAACACTTCCTTGAACTTATAGTTCAGGAGAAAGTTGCTTAGTGTTCCTCTAACTCATTTTCCTATGGTGGTGGTCATTCTTATCGTGGTGAAACATCATTAGTTTTGCATAAATAGTGCGTTTTAATAACATAGATACTATTCCCTTGCATTAGGTTGTATTTTAATGAAAGGTGATGTGACTGTTAATATCTTTATAAAACAAAATGAAAGAAGTTTTTCTTCAATTTTTCTTATTGCAATGCATTAATTGATAATGTGATTTTTCACAACAGTATTTGAAAGAATCGAAACAATTTGTTTGTATTATTTTCTTGCAAATTTGAAAGTGCTATTTGCAAGGTATGTTGTGTCATTCTCTTTTTGTTATTACTGCTGAAATATATTAAAAGTTAATACTATTTCTAAAATGCCTCAATCAATTGTGTTATATTTTATATAACTGCACATATAATGATGATGACTTATATTACTGTGTTATTGTTCATCACTTCTTCAAAACACCCTTGCAATACCTTATTTTAACCTGTCCTCATTAACTGTGTGAATAGCAGCAGGTCAACCAACATTTTCCACCATGTTTATATACATTTTCTTTTAGAAGTTAGTTTGATGAATGCTGATACGCCTTCTTAATGAAGTAAAAAGGCAGGCAAAAGGAAGTGCCACAATCCTGACAAATGACAACACCTCCAGGATGGATCCGATACAATTACTGAGTAAACTGGTTGCTCAACTTACTCTTTTTCTTTTCAGTTAAATTATTACCTCTAAAAATGTCAATTAAATGTCAGTCAATTTTATATTTATAGACTATATAAATCTGAAACGGATATTAAATTATTTATTCAATAGCAACAAAAAAGGCAATACTATTTATTATAATTACTAAATAACATATGCACCACGGTTCAATCTAGCCGGTCATTATAAGACTTTTATTTAATGTTACGACCAGCTCAAGTTAGAGTCAAAAACAAGATAAATGTTTTGTCTATATAAATGTTTTGTCTATTCCATTCCTGGCGTTTATGGTCTGTTCCGCTCATATTACGGTTCTGACAGCATGTTTTGGAAAGAATTATTTAAAAACTTGAAACTCGAATCTATAACAGCTTTCTTAGCAAGTGCAAGGCATTGAATTTATATCCTGATCAATGCAAAATTAAGAAATGATACCTACTAAATGCTGCTTTAGTATTCCCAAACAATAAACGCATGCATCTTAGAATCTCCGGTAAACACACGACGAATATTAACTTCGACAAGTCCTTCGGCAATCTCCGGTAAGGACAGCGCTATTTCACGGCACTAGAAAACAACAACACCTTTACGGTAACTATATTTAGCAGTTAGCTGTTGCTTTTACAAACGATATTTTTTTTAATAATCGACATCAAATATCGTTATGAAACATTCATAACGATATTTGATGTCGATACATCAAATCTACATTAGTCTAAGCCTTGTATTGTTTTAATTTTTGTTTTAATCAACTCTGTGTGCCATGATGTTGGGGTAATTGTATGAGCAAGCATAAATACTGCTGGGATACTGTTAATTTATACAGGGACGGATCCAGGATTTTTTTCACGGGGTGGGGCTCTAATTGAGCCAGCACCAGAGGTGCTAGCAGTGCTGGGGGCTCTGAGGGCCTTCTCCCCAAAAAATCTTTATAACCCAATGGAGCCATTTTCTGCATTTCAGATGCTAAAATGATATTGACAAGATGCTAAATTGACAAAAAGTGTTTGATAAATATGAACACAACTGAACTGTTATCAATTCTTAATGAATTTACTTACATATCTACAATTTCCATATATGTACCAGTATTTTTTGAAAATGTATGACACCTGTTGAATGTAACAAAATTGACCACAAGCGTCAACAGTGATTTGGGAACTCATGAAAACTTCATGTTTATTGTTGCAGTATATTGACCATTTAATACATTGGACAAACAAGTAGGTGAAGTTTAACATTTAAATTAATATCTGTAAAACACATATAATCCTTTTAAAGTCATAGAAATATAAATGACATTGATTAAAAGAATAAGCTTCTCAAGTCTTAAGGTCCTAAATTACTGAGGTTTAGTGACGAGGTATGTGTCAAGAGAACCTATTGCATTATCAACCCCAAGTGACATCTCTTAAAGGTGGTATCTGACAGTTTGCCTTTATCTTAAATATGTAACAATATCAGACATTTGTTTGAGGTATTTGTATATAATTTCTGAAGAAAAAAATATATACATTAGTCTAAGCCTTAATGTTTTTTTTTAACAATCTCTCAATTTTAGGGCAGTAAAACCCATCATCAACACATAATTATTCATTCTTTTTAAATCTGTAAATAAGAATGATTGGGATTCCAGTTAAAAATAGAGATGGATGCCACAACGGATGACGTGGAGTAGCCAAAACATAAGTGGTCATGTGGGTTTGTTAGTTTAAAAAAAGCTAACTGTGCAGCGTGGCTCAGAAATGAAGATTGTGACATGGTTCACTTTTCAGACAAGTATAGGACATCAATTAACAGCATTTTGCAAGATCTGTTCGGGTAACAATATTTATTATTTTCTTTATAATGGTATATTTTTGGTCCAAACTGCCAGATACCACCTTTGGGCCTCTATATACTGTACAAAATGATCACAATACCGACACTTATGAAAGTTAGCACGAACAATCATACCATCAACAAACATGTTAACACGTAAATGTTATAAGCAGTCAATGCTGCTTTACCACACATTATGATAAAAACGTTTGTTTTTCTATTCAAATTTAGACGGGTTAAGCATACAATGTAGTATAGATTTAAGTGTTGCTTTTTACAAAACAAGTCACAAACTACAGGTAAGGACCAAACACATGGCCTTTCTTAAAACCGACACAATGAGAGGCCTACAAGTCAAAGTTGGCAACTTCAACTCTGCCATGAGTTCCTCAAAAACTGTTCATGTAAACCTAGTATGATAACTACAAAGGGGTTTATCTTTTATAATTCTTGGTCTAGCAAGTTATTCCAAGGTACTCTATTAAAGGAACAAACTTAGTTTAATTGCCTTGTGTGTGTGTAAGTGTAAAAATGGCAATGTGCAATGACTTAACATGGTAGAAACAGAATACACAACATCAGTAAGAAAATGCTGATCATTTATTGTTTAGCATTTACATAAATGATTCATTATTTACATACATCTTCTGTACAAAAAAATCCCTTCATTTGTCCCACACAACAATTTCATGCACAACTTTTACATAATTAATTCAAAAAGTACATTAATAAAGTTTTACAGAATATATGTACACTTGTATGTACATATATACAAAACAGACTTCCATGTTGTGATCAATGCTTGAAGAGAGTAGCACTCGATTTTGTTGGTTGATAACTTAATCTAGCATAGAAATACGACTTCAGTAACGTAACTGGTTACATGGTACCAGTGTCTGAAAGGTAACATCGGGAGTACGAGCTGTATCACTGTTGTAAGGTTTAATAACATTTAAATAAAGTTATTGGTAAGCACATTTACAGGTCATCTTAAGCACAGAGGACTTTCTTAGAACTAATTCAAAATGACAAAATAGCAATAAAAAGATCTACAAAAACATATAATCAGTATTTTAATGAAATTAATTAATTTAAATAAAAAACTAAGATGGAACAAATATTGTAAGAGATGAGAACAAACTTGCTGATCGTTATAAAGCGGGTCAGGAAACATTTACAGGTAAGCTGACTGACATCCAGGCATTTACAGGTGAGCTTAACAACTTCTGATTTTTTAAGGAATGCTAACCAACCTTCAATTTTTAAAAGGTGTGTTAACAAACCTCTGATATTAACAGATGTGCTTACAGACATCTAGATGTTCACCATCCCATGTTTTCTGATAGGGCTTACACCTGAAGTAGCTGGTCAGTCTTTTTTTCAGATTGGGAGTTTGACTTATAAAATACATATCAACATGTCTATTTCTCATTCACCTTGTTATATTTGTTACACAAAATCTTACAAAAAAATCATTTTAGACAAGCAATACGCTAAACAAAGTAGGAGATCAAAGAGAAGGAATCAATGATATTTGATAAAGAAAGAAAATGTAACCAACATGACACAGTATGCACATGCTAAGTGTAAACATGTCAATGCCACCTTGGTAGTTTACAACACAGAAATCAACTGTTAACCCTGAGTGATATTTTTACATAATAAAGGTGTTACCGAGAAGTTACTTAGAAATAAATTTTAATGACAGACCTGTGTACCACATAAAATCTATTGCAAAAAAGATCAAAAAGTTATCATCCATGTATTTATTAAAAGATAAATAATAGTTAAATAGAGCAATTAAATAAACCACACAGTGACTTAACCACAATTATGCATACAATACAAACAGAACCTCATGATCAACACTACCTATGTACCTTAACTATTCCCCACCATTAGGTCAATATACTTACAGTTTATGACCGACATATTTGTTTTGTTTTTTGTTACATCGCACCAAGAAAATTATGGTAATATTGGCGACGGCCATCTTATTTATTAGTGGAGGAAGACCCCTAAAAAAAAAAACCTTTTCACATGAAAGTTCTCGTCCCAAGCGGGACTCAAACCCACATGGTGAAGCAGCTGACATATATAGATGACCTAAATAACTGCATGTGCATTCCCCAGATATAATAGGTTGTTGATGTAAAAATGGCTTAAAGACAGTTGAATAGCCTCACAACACGTTCAATGCTTGCAACCTCACTAAACATCATGATCAACTAAAATCCAGTGATAAGAGGATATATTTTATTTCATGATTATTTGTAGTTAAACTAAAGTTTGCTTTTCAACGGAAGGAACAAGTTGCTTTATAGTCTCATTTACCATGATCTACACTCTCCAAATAAGGAAATTATGGTTTTCAAGCAACACATACATGAAACCATGGAAAACCATTTCATTCTAAGTTGATTCCAAGTAAATAGTTACTCCATAAGTATTTCATATAAAATCATAAAAAACGTTTTACTCTTTTTATAAAACCATAAAAAGTATTTCTTTCTACACAAAATTGAGGCTTGAAATTTCATTTTCAAACTTTTCAGAATTACTCAGATAGATCTCGTAAAGCGACGTACTCATTAACAACCAACACACAGGAAAAAAACTATATACCAGGAGCCTATATCTAGATCAAACTTGAAAATATCTGCAGCATGTTAGGCATTCTTACACTTCCTTTACAACAGTAGTAGACCAGTTATTTAAAATAGATGTTTATTTTATATCATGTATCTACCCTTTCATTACAAGACTTCATGCCTTTTTGTTACCTTTATAATAAATACAAAGTTTAACCCCTTCCTGCATGTATATGCCATTTCACGCCTTTACAAACCATTCACAATCATAAGCAAAATCTGCATTACTAAGGGTTTATGTGTAGACTGGTTTAGTCTTAAATCTATTATTGCAAGTTGAACATACATTTAACTAAAACCTTTTATCTTTTTTATAGAAAAACAACTAAGTCAAGTGAATTTTCATGATTATGAATAAAACAAGAGCTGTCAGTAAATTGTGTGCTCCACTTCTTCCAGTGCTGGATAGTATTATCAGAAATTACCAAGTCAGAAAGGTGGCATTACCACGACAAAATTAATTAAAGGGTTATTGAGGTGCACATCCTTGAAAGTTTGTGAGAAATGGACTGTAACAAAGACTGTCATGACAACAGTGCCCCTTTCTTTCTTTGAAAAGTGGAGCTAAAATAGTAGTTTTAAGTAAGCTACCATTTTTTCTGTCTTAAATTATCTTTATTTTAGCTTCTGTTAACTGTGTCCCAGACAAGATTTATTCTTGAGCATCCAAATCTATACAGATGAACATCACTTTGGCACAGTAACTTACTACGAGCGCCACTTAATGCCATCCTAAAACCTATTTTGAATGGTTATTGTAGTATCATAACAAGTAAAGTGGACAGGAAGATTTTTTTTTGAAAATTTTAAAACAAATTTTCAGTAATTAGTCAAAAGATATAATATAGGACGATGTAGATGTATTCTGAAACAATCTTGCTTTCATAATAAAGATTAAGTCACTGTCTCCAGCTGTTAAGACATGCTTTAACAGCAATGTTGAAAACAATCTAAACAATTGGGCTTCTGATTTTAGTTTATCCACAAGAAAGCAACCCTGTTCTAAAGGTAAAACAGTATAAACCCTCTGGATTAACCACTGCAGCAAAAATAAATTATTGCAAAATGTACAGTATAAATGTATCAATAACTGATGCTATTGGAAAAAAATATTTCAAAATAAAAAAAAACATGTTGATGTCACAAATGAAAACAAGTTCATTGTAAACAACCACCCAAGTGCAGAAAAAATGTCCCAATGAAAAGAGGGTAATTATAAAAATATATAATTCTTCTAACATATAAAATTGTATGTCTACTTAATTGGAAATATGTAACAAAATTAGATGTGGTTATAAATGAATTTGTATCTCAGAATCAAATCAGTCAAATATCTTACTTGCCCTTAAATATTTAGTTACTAACCTCACTTGGTTAACAAGTATGTTTAATATTTAATGTTGCTTTTTTTAATGTGAAAAAATGTGATTTATCATAATATTCTGTATAAAATAATAGACTTGATTGATATCAAACCAACTGTAATTGTATCATTTGATTTGATATTTGTCCAGTAAAACTTCTCCACTTATAACGTATCTAACAATCATTGTTTCATGATATTTGTCCAGTAAAACTTCTCCACTTATAACGTATCTAACAATCATTGTTTCAGTACATTAAAAATTAAGCCTCATAACAGTTGTTAAATATATAAGTCTTTAGAAATACAAATTATTTAAAAACAGAGCATTAACAATCGTGAGTTGGAGGCCTAATTTTGTACACATACAAAAAAAAAAAAAAAGTATAAAAGTTTATGACAATGCTTGAGCAAAATGAAGCTCAATTTTTAACAAAAAAATTAGAATGGTTGGCAAATATAATTGATAAAATAGTCATCATAATTATAAGGATTATTCTGGAATAATGTCACTGTCATCCTCGTGTCTCAGGCGATACTCCTCAAGTGTTTTCTGGATGGTTTCCGTGGAGTAGCGACACTTCTGAGAGCCACAGGTACATGTAAACTGCTTCCACTTGATGATCCAGAACTTCTCACCATAGTCAAACCTGGTACAAACATGGGTTGTTTGGTCAATTGGAATTATTATCATCATAACAACTAAACAAACAACCTGTATGACAGGTGGTATAAATGGCCAAATAATTTTTTCTATAAAGAAACATTTATCATTTAAATTGACACATTATGTTAAGAGAACTTAGTTGATGTACTCTGTAACGACCATGGCCTAGTAGTAGCTTGGTCGGACAAGATACAGCAGGAAGGTCTCCCAGCTGACCTGCGGTACATTTGTGGTTCTACCCAGAAATTTGATAGGGATCTACTTCCACCAGAGTAACTGAAGTGAGTAACTGAAGTATGCTATGATGTCCATTACTGTGTCACTGCGATGTTTGGGAAAAAAAATCTTCCGGAGGGTTTCACATGTTATAAGTTTTTCTGGTTTGAATTCTACTTGATTACAAAGAAAGCTTAGACAGTAATTTCTTGGTTATTTGCTCTCATCAAAATTGGTCAAGGAAAAAATAAAATAAAATAAAATATTCATAAATGATCTTACCAATGTAGTAACATGATCTTCCATTATATTGTTATGTCATATTATTGTTCTAATAGGGTTATTATTACAATTTAATCACACATGAAGGTCCCTTTTTTATTAGTGTTTATTTTTCTTGTAATTATAAATATTATATTTTTTTATAATAATTATTATTATAACTATTAACAAAATATTATATTGATAATATTATTAATATTAATAATATAACTTAATAACATCACAGGACCTTAGTTGTTGGTGGGAACAAACATCCAATAATGTAAAAATATAACTGATAAGAATCCTCACCCCAGCTCCTCATTAGCTCTGATGTCCCTGGAAGCAAAGAGACAGATGCGTGGGAAGCGGAGATCCTGGCTGTCCACAAACACTTTCACTGGTACCAGGTTTGGCTCACACAGGTGGTTAATGAACCGGGCCACATTGCCATAGCGACGAGCGTCTATACAATAAGTCTCTCCATCCTAAACAGGTCAATATTTGGGAAAATGTCATATTTAATATTTGCTTATTAATAATTGAGAATTCTTCATATCCCTTCATTTGTTCCTGGAAACAACCAGTACTCAGGAAGTAACTATACACTTTACTACACACAGGTTTATTGGTATGAAGAAATTTATAAACTTGATAAAATTAATTTTCAAGTATTAAAAGGAAAATTGTTATACATGTAACCTGAAAACAAAACACACACACACAAGCAGAAAACTGACAAAACCCTACATGTATAGTTTTAAAAGCAGTTTTACTCAATAAGTACCAGTGGCAGAGATTTATAGGCCCAAAGGGTAAGCTACATGTGCACATTAATATTATTCATTTGTACAAAAATATCTGCTGAGAAATTAAAGAGGAGTGGTCTGCACAACATTTTTCTACAGTAAAAATTAAACAATGGTCAAGATCTGAAAACCCCCCAAAAGCAAGCAATCAGTTCAAATATCATTCATTCATTCATGCAAGATTTAAGAATCTTGGCAGAGAAACAAGGGAGTTATCTACACAAGAGTTTGCCAAGAACCCTATTGAAGGATAATAACTACAGAATAAACAATGCAATTGGGAAGAATCTCAGCTTTAAGCATAATGAAATGTCAACAACACTCATTCAAGTATATTCATGTATATTCTGCACTGCAATCAGTAGGACTGACATTTTTGTTACAGATGCACAACAATCAGCAAGGGAGATAACCTACCCTATTATCCAGGTCAAACAAGTAGGAGTCGTCTTCCCTTCTGTCTGCCTCAGAGTCGGAGATGTGCTCACCTATGTATCTACACCAACAACAAATAATTAAATGAACCAAGACAAACCACATGTAATGTGACACAGTTTACTATGTTTGGTCCCATTTTATAACAAGGCTTTTAAAGCTTCATTAAGTGGTCTTATTAAAGCATCATTGACAGGCAAGGTAAAAGCTTTTCATAGATAGGTAAGATAAAAGTTTTTCATAGGTAGGTAAGATAAAAGTTTTTCATAGGTAAGATAAAAGTTTTTCATAGATAGGTAAGATAAAAGTTTTTCATAGATAGGTAAGATAAAAGTTTTTCATAGATAGGTAAGCTTTTCATAGACACGTAAGACAAAAGCCTTTTCTTTTTCACTGACAACTATTTACATAAAGCAAATGTCCTTAGGATTTTCCAACTCTCAAAAATAAAATGAAAAAAAATAAATATATATACTTAAAATAAACTTTGTTCCACTCATGACCTTAAGACACTTCTATCAAAGTAACTGCTATAAAGAGAATGACATCAACAACAGTACTTACTCGCAAATGAATGTGCCTCGCTGAATATCTACTAGTGTCTTACAACCCCAGCCTCGACCATTTGTTTTGAACACCTGCAGCCTTGACCTGGACGAGCAAATGAGGACAATGGTGAACAACAACAGATGTTTCTTTTTCTCAATTATCCAACAAGCAGTTTTGGTCCTTGTGACCATATTTTTTATTGTTACGTTTTTATCTAAATTGGAACATCTTTTATCAATCTTATGTTTCCTGATTTGTCCACTGATCAATATTAAGCTGATTTTGAACACCTGGCATGATACCACAGCCAGTCACATTATTCTGACACCAACCACTGGTGGAACTACCCTTATATTTGCTTGAGTGTTAGCAAGGGAGCTATACCACTACCATTTTAAATGACTGTTTTGTTGCGGTCCGGGATCGAACCCAGGGCCTCCTGTACCTGGAGCCGACGCTAAAGCAATTGCGCTACCAGGTCTGGTTTATAATAAATTGACATTGATGAAATGAAAGATGTTATTGTAAAGGGTATTATGCACATTGGGTGACTGTTTTCATAATTTTTACACACATCTTCCATGTAGCTTTTGTAAATTTTTTAGGTAATAAAAGTTTTCAAATGGCAATCTATTCATTATTGTGCAGACATTAAATTTTATTGCACTGAGATTAAAATCACTCCCCTTGGCTCATATATTGTAAAGTCTTTCAAACACATCGCAGCAACATCCAGCTTTTTTGGTGGAGTAAGACCAGACACAAATGTCTGAATAGAACCAACAGAGCACTGCTGGTCAGCTGAAAGACCTTCCCACATTAGGACCTTCACCCTGAATGAGACGCGAACCCACACAGTCAGAGGAGTTACAAGTGGACTCTCAGTTGCGACTCTACTATGCCACAGGTGCGCTTGCTGTGACTCATATGTAAGTTGCTTTATGAATGAAGCAGAAGTTGCCAATTTTGTTTACTTCTTTCGATATACAAACTGCACAAATTATGGTCATCAGGACAATGTCCAACAATTATTTGTGGAATGAGAACTCCTGATGAATCTAGGCAGAACCATATTTTATCACCAAAGGTCAGCCAGAAGACCTCGTCTCATGTTAGTTTTCCTAGAAGAGTCAGGCAAATATATTGGGATCACTTACTCCCTGTTGAAACACAGTTGTAGAGTACTTACATAACTCCGTTCTGCACCACTCTGTTATTACACGTGGTCCAACACTCACAGGCCCTGTTACACTCAAATATCAGAGGAGGCTCCAACATGTTAAAATCTGGTACAAGCCGACCAAACTACAAGAAAAAAGTTATAAATATTTATGTACTTTTAGGAAAAGCTCTAGTCCACTTTCTAAGTTCATACACATATGTTTATAAAAATGAATAAAGAGTTAAGCTTTATCACTCTAAACAAAAATGTGTGCATAAAACATATTTTTATATTGCAAGGAATAAAGTTTACCGACCTTATCGTACCAACACTTGATGCTATTTTTTCCACAAGCACAATAAATAGATGAACAATCGTCTTTACACTGGCAACTCTGAAATGGAAATAATAAAATGCTGCTTTTAAAAGCATGCCACTAACTTAATGTAATAAATATCTAAAAGATCACCAAGAAGCTGATATTGAGCTGCTTCTGAATAGGTCAACTTCTTGTCCTACTTTTATTTTTGATTTCACTCACTTTAGCTTTCTTGCAGAAAACTTATAACATTGATATTTTTTTTTTTTTAAATTTGAGCTGAGATTTATGCGGACTAACTATAAATTAATAACAATCTGAAAATCAACATGAAAAATGGAATCCCATCACTAGGACCCAAACTGTGAGCCTCCTGATCTAGCTGTGGGAATCACGTTTTTCGTGTAGATTTTTTTATATCTGTTCCAAATTGTAGTAAAAGTCGAATGGTGACTGTAATAGTTATGTTTAGTGACATAAGCTCCTAAGGGAGCATTCTAAGGAAACTTAAGTCATAAATGTCAACTTATACATTCTATAATAACAAAAACTTACCTGGAGACTACCAATGACTCTGTTGATGCGTAGACATGTGGTTTCTATGTTGTCAGTCACATACAAGTAGTCCTGCGGAATGCCATCATCATCCACAGCATTCACACATGGAATTGGAATGTTCTCCCTGCCTTTTGAAAGGTCTCTGTGTGATTGAGATGAAACTTGATAAATATCTACTTAAACAAGATTGCGTTGACAATGAAATTCAATGACACTTTTACAGGGATATGGAAGAAAGATGACAAACAAGAAGACACAAACAAAATTGATCACATCATTAGCATTTACTTGATTAACATTAATCTTGGAAATAATCAAAGTTCAGGACTTTCGTAGGCTGCTTGTATTTGACTTTTGTCACACCTATAATGAATGTATGTTTTACATACAGAGGTTTCATTGGCCTGTTCTGCCAGAGGGAAAGAGTACCTTTGGTTTAGAAAATATTTATTAATAATAATTACCCAAGTATTCCTAATTTAAAATGGATGTAAAAAGGTGCATAAATGGTTTAAGTTTCGAAAACAGATAATTTCCTTGGCAGACCTGACAGAATTCTAGTTATTCTCGAATACACATCGGGGCACAAAGTGGCTGTACCTATGTAAAAGTTTTTCAGGACGACTCATATGTTTGGCACCAAATATCTTGAGCTGTTTGTTGACCCTCAAACTGAGATACACAGCTGATGTCTGGTCCAGCACACACTGCAAACAAAAAAAAGAAATTACTGTGATGATTCATTTGTCTAACTTACAGTAATTTAATAAGAGAAAAGTCAAGAGTTTTGGTGATTATAGGTCATAAAATCATATTTTGACACAAAAGCTGTTCATAGAACCCGCATTCCTCATTTCCCAGTGCTATAAAGTAAACTCAATCAAAACTAATTTAGGGTTGTCTGCCCTTTTGAGATGGTTCTTCCTTTGGATAGAAATCAAGTATTATAACATGAGTTTTTAATCCATTACAGAGTCTATCACAAGGGTTCTGACAATAGCTTCACCTTTTCTTTTTCAAAAAGTGGAGCATAAAATTAATATCAAATAACATTTAATTACAACATACACCATCAAGGTATAGTCAACACTTACCTCTGCTGGGGTTTCATTTTTGTTGTTTCTGGCATCAACATCTGCACCTCTTGCAAGGAATAATCTACAAAACACACACAAAGATTTTGTTTTGCGCTGTTTGTTTTTTGGGTTACAGTTATGCTCATATTGGCAACATCAAGCTAATTATTGGTGGAGTATCCCCAGACTTATGTCTGGGTAGAATCACTGCCACACAACAGGTTAGCCAGGAAACCTCCTGCAATGAAAGTTCTCATTCTTACCGGAACTTGAACCCACACGGTAAGAGCCTGAGGTGTTACAATTCGGTGATGCTGCTTGGACACAGGCACACCCAACAAGTAAGACTTTATCTTCCAAAATAATGATATCCTTGTAAACTGTATAAAAAGAATAGGTTGGTATTTCTTCTTTCTTTGTTGATGTCTAATCATCAATAATTCTTTAAAAACAAACATGAAATTTTCCCAATGCTAGAACACACAAAAAATGTAGTTAAGTTCTTTGTTACATTACAAAATAATGCATCAATTATTGCAACAATTATAAAACAACAACAGACAAATGTTTTCATTGTAACAAAAATTGGAAGCCTTAGATGTAATAAGAAGAGTTTCATGAAAAACACTGGGAATTGTACAGTGACACAAGACAGCCTCTATACTTACACAACACATTCATAATGGTCCTGTCTAGCTGCTATATGACTGGAATAGAAATAATACATAATGTGTACAAGAGAAACAACACCAAGGCTAAACTTGCAAACAAATTATTGAAAAACTAGAAATATGCAAGAAACACAGTGCTGATGTAAAATTAAATTTCTTGACCTTAAAATATACAAATGATCAGGACATGCTTTTTTTCTCCCTCTCAATTGTTTTATTTTATTCAAAATGTTAATAGAGGATAAAAAAAGTATCTTGTGGTCAATTGTCTTTTCCAAAAATATACCCAATAATTCTGTTGCTCTTTCACGGACTGCTAAAAGTGGCCTGTTACACCACTAAACTACTTACAGTGGTCTATCACCTTGCATATTGAGACTGTTACACCACTGGACTACTTACAGTGGTCTATCACGGTGCATATTGAGGCTGTTACCCCACTAGACTACTTACAGTGGTCTATCACCGTGCATATTGAGGCTGTTACACCACTAGACTACTTACAGTGGTCTATCACCGTGCATATTGAGGCTGTTACACCACTAGACTACTTACAGTGGTCTATCACGGTGCATATTGAGGCTGTTACACCACTAGACTACTTACAGTGGTCTATCACCGTGCATATTGAGGCTGTTACCCAACTAGACTACTTACAGTGGTCTATCACCGTGCATATTGAGGCTGTTACACCACTGGACTACTTACAGTGGTCTATCACCGTGCATATTGAGACTGTTACACCACTAGACTACTTACAGTGGTCTATCACGGTGCATATTGAGACTGTTACACCACTAGACTACTTACAGTGGTCTATCACCTACATATTGAGGCTGTTACACCACTAGACTACTTACAGTGGTCTATCACCGTGCATATTGAGGCTGTTACACCACTAGACTACTTACAGTGGTCTATCACCGTGCATATTGGGACTGTTACACCACTAGACTACTTACAGTGGTCTATCACCGTGCATATTGAGGCTGTTACACCACTAGACTACTTACAGTGGTCTATCACCGTGCATATTGAGGCTGTTACACCACTAGACTACTTACAGTGGTCTATCACCGTGCATATTGAGGCTGTTACACCACTAGACTACTTACAGTGGTCTATCACCGTGCATATTGAGACTGTTACCCAACTAGACTACTTACAGTGGTCTATCACGGTGCATATTGAGGCTGTTACACCACTAGACTACTTACAGTGGTCTATCACCGTGCATATTGAGGCTGTTACACCACTAGACTACTTACAGTGGTCTATCACCGTGCATATTGAGGCTGTTACCCCACTAGACTACTTACAGTGGTCTATCACCGTGCATATTGAGGCTGTTACACCACTGGACTACTTACAGTGGTCTATCACCGTGCATATTGAGACTGTTACACCACTAGACTACTTACAGTTGTCTAACACCGTGCATATTGGGACTGTTACACCACTAGACTACTTACAGTGGTCTATCACCGTGCATATTGAGGCTGTTACACCACTAGACTACTTACAGTGGTCTATAACCGTGCATATGGAGGGTGTTACACCACTAGACTACTTACAGTGGTCTATCTCTGTGCATATTGGGACTGTTACACCACTAGACTACTTACAGTGGTCTATCACCGTGCATATTGGGACTGTTACACCACTAGACTACTTACAGTGGTCTATCTCCGTGCATATTGAGGCTGTTACACCTCTAGACTACTTACAGTGGTCTATCACCGTGCATATTGAGGCTGTTACACCACTAGACTACTTACAGTGGTCTATCGCCGTGCATATTGAGGCTGTTACACCACTAGACTACTTACAGTGGTCTATCACCGTGCATATTGAGGCTGTTACACCCCTAGACTACTTACAGTGGTCTATCACCGTGCATATTGAGGCTGTTACACCACTGGACTACTAACAGTGGTCTATCTCCATGCATATTGAGGCTGTTACACCACTAGACTACTAACAGTGGTCTATCTCCGTGCATATTGAGGCTGTTACACCACTAGACTACTTACAGTGGTCTATCACCGTGCATATTGAGGCTGTTACACCACTAGACTACTTACAGTGGTCTATCACCGTGCATATTGAGGCTGTTACACCACTAGACTACTTACAGTGGTCTATCACTGTGCATATTGAGGCTGTTACACCACTAGACTACTTACAGTGGTCTATCACCGTGCATATTGAGGCTGTTACACCACTAGACTACTTACAGTGGTCTATCTCCATTCATATTGAGGCTGTTACCCCACTAGACTACTTACAGTGGTCCATCACAGTGCATATTGAGGCTGTTACACCACTGGACTACTTACAGTGGTCTATCACCGAGCATATTGAGGCTGTTACACCACTGGACTACTAACAGTGGTCTATCACCGTGCATATTGAGGCTGTTACACCACTAGACTACTTACAGTGGTCTATCACGGTGCATATTGAGGCTGTTACACCACTAGACTACTTACAGTGGTCTATCACCGTGCATATTGAGGCTGTTACCCAACTAGACTACTTACAGTGGTCTATCACCGTGCATATTGAGGCTGTTACACCACTGGACTACTTACAGTGGTCTATCACCGTGCATATTGAGACTGTTACACCACTAGACTACTTACAGTGGTCTATCACGGTGCATATTGAGACTGTTACACCACTAGACTACTTACAGTGGTCTATCACCTACATATTGAGGCTGTTACACCACTAGACTACTTACAGTGGTCTATCACCGTGCATATTGAGGCTGTTACACCACTAGACTACTTACAGTGGTCTATCTCTGTGCATATTGGGACTGTTACACCACTAGACTACTTACAGTGGTCTATCACCGTGCATATTGGGACTGTTACACCACTAGACTACTTACAGTGGTCTATCTCCGTGCATATTGAGGCTGTTACACCTCTAGACTACTTACAGTGGTCTATCACCGTGCATATTGAGGCTGTTACACCACTAGACTACTTACAGTGGTCTATCGCCGTGCATATTGAGGCTGTTACACCACTAGACTACTTACAGTGGTCTATCACCGTGCATATTGAGGCTGTTACACCCCTAGACTACTTACAGTGGTCTATCACCGTGCATATTGAGGCTGTTACACCACTGGACTACTAACAGTGGTCTATCTCCATGCATATTGAGGCTGTTACACCACTAGACTACTAACAGTGGTCTATCTCCGTGCATATTGAGGCTGTTACACCACTAGACTACTTACAGTGGTCTATCACCGTGCATATTGAGGCTGTTACACCACTAGACTACTTACAGTGGTCTATCACCGTGCATATTGAGGCTGTTACACCACTAGACTACTTACAGTGGTCTATCACTGTGCATATTGAGGCTGTTACACCACTAGACTACTTACAGTGGTCTATCACCGTGCATATTGAGGCTGTTACACCACTAGACTACTTACAGTGGTCTATCTCCATTCATATTGAGGCTGTTACCCCACTAGACTACTTACAGTGGTCCATCACAGTGCATATTGAGGCTGTTACACCACTGGACTACTTACAGTGGTCTATCACCGAGCATATTGAGGCTGTTACACCACTGGACTACTAACAGTGGTCTATCACCGTGCATATTGAGGCTGTTACACCACTAGACTACTTACAGTGGTCTATCACCGTGCATATTGAGGCTGTTACACCACTAGACTACTTACAGTGGTCTATCACCGTGCATATTGAGGCTGTTACACCACTAGACTATTTACAGTGGTCTATCACCGTGCATATTGAGGCTGTTACACCACTAGACTACTTACAGTGGTCTATCACCGTGCATATTGGGACTGTTACACCACTAGACTACTTACAGTGGTCTATCACCGTGCATATTGGGACTGTTACACCACTAGACTACTTACAGTGGTCTATCACCGTGCATACTGAGGCTGTTACACCACTAGACTACTTACAGTGGTCTATCACCGTGCATATTGAGGCTGTTACACCACTAGACTACTTACAGTGGTCTATCACCGTGCATATTGAGGCTGTTACACCACTAGACTACTAACAGTGGTCTATCTCCATGCATATTGAGGCTGTTACACCACTAGACTACTTACAGTGGTCTATCACCGTGCATATTGAGGCTGTTACACCACTAGACTACTTACAGTGGTCTATCACCGTGCATATTGAGGCTGTTACACCACTAGACTACTTACAGTGGTCTATCACCGTGCATATTGAGGCTGTTACACCACTAGACTACTTACAGTGGTCTATCACCGTGCATATTGAGGCTGTTACACCACTAGACTACTTACAGTGGTCTATCACCGTGCATATTGAGGCTGTTACACCACTAGACTACTTACAGTGGTCTATCACCGTGCATATTGAGGCTGTTACACCACTAGACTACTTACAGTGGTCTATCACCGTGCATATTGAGGCTGTTACACCACTAGACTACTTACAGTGGTCTATCACCGTGCATATTGAGGCTGTTACACCACTAGACTACTTACAGTGGTCTATCACCGTGCATATTGAGGCTGTCGAGATCACATCCAGCTAACAACAGCAGCTCCGCTATGGCCACGCTGCCAGAGAATGCTGCCCAATGGAGAGTTGTGTTCTCCTCCTGGAAACAAGAAATAAATCATTAACAATATAAAGCATCTTGTTCAACTAACTCTTACAGACTTGTTTCTGATATGATCAATAATGATAATTCGATAAAATCTCATGAAGAACATGTCATGATTGCTCCATTCTCAAAGAAAGCAAACGATCAAACTTCACACTCGTTTTAATATTTACTGGAATTTCATTACAGTTTATAGACAATAAAGAAAAAAAACTTTAATAAAGTAAAACTTCGCTCTGGTAATGAGCAGAGATCATTAACAATCAATACTGAAGTTTCAGAATTAACTTTTACTGGACAGGGTTTTTGTGTAGGTGTCTGTTGTTTTTTAAACATTAGAATTACATTTATTTGAATGTATTCAGATATTAATAAAAATGCTAGATAGTTATCAAAAAAAGATTACAAAAATAAGGAAAAAATCAATGTCACATACACTATCCCTGATGTTGGGATCTGCATGGCGTTTCAGTAGGAACTTGACCGATTCAACCTCATGATGCTCTGCAGCCCAGATGAGTGGTGTCCATCCCCCATCATCCTTGATGTCAATGTAAATCCGATCAGAATCCAGTAAGATCTTCAGGATGTTTACATGGCCAGCCTTGGCAGCATTGTGCAGAGCTGTCATACCATCATCAGCCTGCAGAACAGAGGATTCATTAACACCTGTATAGCAAGTCTATGACAATAGTCAAACAAAATTATACGGATAAAATGTGTAATCTGCTATCATTTCAATTCAGATTAAATGTATATTGATAATTTGAAGATGGAGATGGGATTTGGCAGCATTTTTGCAGATACTGTGCAGCGACATTTCTATCAATATAGCATAGGGGCTCTTATGAGGTGCCAGAACTGAAACTGGCTGGTCTATTATACCGACACCGACGAGTCAGGCATAATCTGTCCCCTTAGCCCCGAGTGTTAGGAGGGAAGCCACTATAACCAACTATAAAGTCAGGTTTGACTTGGCTGGGGTTGGAACTTGCGACCTCTCGATCTGCAAGCTGACACTCTAACATGATGATTTAACCCTTTCGGCGCCACAGGCGAGTTTTCTCGACAACAGCCGAACAGCGCCATAGGCGAGATTTCTCGACAAGATGGGTGTGTTTACAATACCCTTTCGTATAGTTCGTATTTCTTATAAAGACACCGGAAAACCCCATACAGTCCATAGTAATGACATCACACCTTCTGTTGACCAATGAAATTTGGGAATTCCTTCTAAAATTAGTAAATTTATGCGCACTAAACTGAGTAGGTAGAAAATCGCTCTTTGTATTATTCCAAAATGGCTGCCACGAGAAAACGCACTCGATACTCGTGTGAGGATGCGCTAAATATCATTATGAACGACAGCGATAGTGCTGGAAACGAGACGGAATCGGATTCAGAAGAGTTTGAAGATGATACAGCTAGCAATTTTTCAGCTGAAACTCTGAAAAAAACGTCAGAATCGTCGAATTCAGGTTTGTTTACCAGCTGTTTTTTTTCGTTCACGTGGCTTTTTATTACTTTTTTTGAAGTTTTCGTGTGTTATATTTGATGTTTATGTGTGCAAGGACAGTTTTACGTGATATTTTACTTAATATTAAACACAATGTTTAAAAAATAATACAAAGCACATTCAGCATGACCAAAAATAACTAAAACATAATGTGATATCATAATTTGATATGGTGTGGGAGGGGTAAGTAGCAGCAAGGGACGAAAACGAAAGTAGACTGTTTTTTCAAAAACTAGTCATTTCTACGTTCAAATGTTAGGTTGTTATAATCACTCAATGTCTTTTAATGTGCTTTATTGCATAAATACTCATTTGTTGTGTTAATAATTTAATTAATAATTATTTGATTTTTTTTTCCAGACCAGTCAGATGAAGAGCAAGACTGTTCTCGTCGAGATAGTGGTCGTCAAGATAGTGGTCATGAGCCGGTAAGAGGTGCTAGAGTACGTGCTAGTGTACCAGTTCGAGGTCGTGGTAGAGGCAGAACCTGTCAAAGAGCTGGGCGAGCACCATTTCAACCAATAACTAATCCATCAACAAGGAGCCAAGTTGGTGGTTTCGACTGGCAGATATATGATGACATTGACCCACACTACCCTGACTGGTTACCAGACTTCCATGAGCAAAGAGGGGTCTTAGTGGACACATCAGGCTACAAGCCTGTAGATTACTTCCATTTTTTCTTTCCTAGAGAAGCTGTTCAGTTGATTTCTGAGGAAACCAATCGTTATGCTCTACAAATGTTAGACAACCCTGTGCCTCTTCCTCTTCATTCTCGATTTCATAAATGGGAGGATACCAATGAATCAGAGGTACAAGCATATGTAGCACTGCAAATAGCCATGGGTCTTTGCCAAAAGCCAGAAATAGAGGATTATTGGGGACAATACTGGCTATCTTCACTCCCATTTTCAGATGTAATGAGTAGAAACAGATACGAGCTTCTCACTTCCTTTTTACATTTTACTGACAATGCTGCTGAACGTTCGACTCGTGGGGATCCCAACTTTGACAGTCTATGGAAGATTCGCCCTTTGCTTTCACTTTGAAAGAAAGTATCTAGAAGTGTACAGCCCCTCTCGAGATCTGAGCAATGATGAAAGCATTATCCGCTTTAAAGGTCGGGTTTCCTTCCGACAGTATATTCCCTCAAAACCCTACAAATGGGATATAAAACAGTATGCACTGTGTGATAGCAAAGCGGGTTACTTTTATAAGTTTCTGACATACAGTGGGAAAGGAACAGTTGCAAGCCAGGATCCTTTCACAATAACTGAAAGTATATGTCTCAAACTGTTAAATGGATTTGAGCACAAAGGACACCGTGTCTTTACAGACAACTATTATTCGTCGCCAAACCTATTTCGGCAACTGGAACGAAATGGCATCGGAGCATGTGGAACAGTTAAAGCTGGAAGACAAAACATGCCTCATCAACTTAAACCAAACTGTCTGCATCTAGAGAAGGGAGATGATCCAGTATTCATGCGTGCTGGAAATTTGGTGACCTGTGCCTGGCATGATACAAAAAGGGTTCATTTCTTATCAAACATGCACACAAACAACACTGTTCACAAGGATATACGCAGTAAAACCGCAGTTGGTGGCCGCAGACAAGTAGAAAAACCAGTGATGGCAGATGTCTACAATGCTTATATGGGAGGAGTAGACATAATGGACCAGAAACTGCAGACATATGCATATCCACACAAGTCTACAAAATGGTACTTCACCATATACAACCGACTGCGAGAGGTTGCACTTGTGAACGGTTATATCATCTACAAAGAATCCATAGAAGGAAAGCCTATGAATGCCAGAAAGTTTAGGGAAGCTGTTATTGATGGTCTATTGGAGGGCTACCAAAGGAAATGCTCAAGAAAGGGCAGACCCTCAAATGTAGATCTACCGGCTCGCCTTGTGGAGCGACATTTTGTGGGTCAATTTGATAATGTGAAACATTTTCCTGACTGTGTTGTCTGCAGCAGCCGAAATATTAAAGGATGGAAAAGAAAGCAAACTATATTTAACTGTATTCAGTGCAAATTAGCAATGTGCCCTCATCCTTGCCATATGATTTATCATACACAGAGGGACTTTAAAGAAGCTGCAGGCAAGATTGTATACAATCAGTAAAATTAAGTAATCGAGTGCAAAAGTGAAACTCTTCTAAATAGTATATATTATTGACAGTGTGACTTTGATACTTATGTAGATGCTACAAACTGTCAGAAAAACCATAACAAATATTGTTGACTATGTTTGGATGTGTTTTTTTACCTCTGTATCAAACCAGCATTTGCAAAAATTCCAGTTTTTATTTTTTTTTAAATTTTAATTAAATTTAAACATTTAAAATTCAACAATGATTTCCTATATAACTTTGTTATTTCATGTATGTATTTGTAAATGTGTAATCTGTTGTTCCTGAAAATTTGATTGAATTATATTGACTAGAACTTAAGTTATGAGGTTTTTATTACACCCACTATGTTTCTAAGAAAATTCCAGCAAATAATGTGGCACTGAGGGTGCCGTTTACCCAGAAATGTGGCGCCGAAAGGGTTAAAGAACGTTAAACCAAATCAAGTAAACTTACAGCCTTCAATATATTGTCTTATCTTAACACATAATTCTAATTTACAATAATCAATATCATCAAAAGGATTTTTTTTACAAGTTCAATACATTATAATCATTAAATTATTATTACCCCCCACACACACACACTGCAGTAGCTATGTGCTTCCTATATGTTGGGATCAAAAGCAGTAAGCTTTCTGCTAGGTGCCATACCATCAACATCTTACTTTATTCCAATTTTCATTATAAGATTAATCAAATTTTGCAGGCATAATGAAAACTTTTCACACAAAAAAATCAAAAGCTGTCAAGTGCACATACTTTATATTGTCTCCAATAGTGTTTTCCCTTTCATTGTTTTGTTATGAACGCATTACTGATACATTGTGATATATTCATATATTGCCAGATCTCAGATATATTCATATATTGCCAGATCTGATATATTCATATTTTGCACTAATAAAGATTGCGAACGTTGTTTGTTTATTTGTTTATTGGGTTTATCGTCCCACCAACAGCATTTCAGTTATCTGGAGATGGTGCCCACTTGAAGCAGATATAGTGCTGCCTTCACTGTGAATAGCATACCGTGAACACCGGGCATGATACCACACCCAGTCACATTATCCTGACACCGGGCCAACCAGTAGTGGAACTACCCTTATATTTGCTTGAGCGTTAGCAAGGTAGCTATACCACTACTATTTTGAACGACTGGTATGTCGCGGCCCGGGATCGTATGCGGGTTGCAAAAGTTGATTCTGTTAAATACTACACAGTCAACTAGAGGTAAGCCAATGAGCAGGTTTAACTTTTTAAACCATAGCAATCTATCATTCTCATTCTTTAATATATATTACTTAAAAAAGTTACATAAATATATAATATTTTTAATCTCTATATTTACAAGTAATTGAAGTAATGCTTGGGTTATTTCCCTTTGAATATTTGTTTACCTTGGCATCAACAATTGCACCAGCCTTAATAAGGTAGCTGACGACATCCGGGTGGTTGTTCTCTGCTGCATACATCAGTGGTGTCTTCAGAGAGTTATCCTGAAGGTGAGGCGTTGCACCGGCCTAGAAACATACAGCAAAGAAAAAACATACAATATACAGGTTGACACAGCTATTCAAGTAGTTTTAATGCACTGCTCACAGAATCTCTAAAAAGCCTGTAGATTTGTTTTTGTAAAGATGGATATTTTGTATCCTTTCCTCAAAAATAAGAAATGTATCCATGCCACGAAACCAGGTTTTCAACGATTTAAAAAATCCAATCCCAAGTTAGGTCTTCATGCAAGCCTGCTATATCCAAAGGTTCAGCAAGATTGATTTATCCAAACTGAAGTTATTGACCGTAAACTGTTTTTCTATTTTTAGTAACAGTGATATTGACCCGACAGGCCCTTAATACAATCCCATGCTTAGTTTGCAGATAAACTACCTACAAAACTTCACAAATACCACCACTTAAGCACAAATTGTTAAACTGTTTCTATTTTAATAAACAGTGATCTTGACCCGACTGGCCCTTAATCCAATCCCAATCTAGGTCTACATGCAAGCTTGCTATAACCAAAGTTTCAGCAAGATTGGTTTGTTCGAACTGAAATTATTGATCGGAAACTGTTTTCCTAATTTGAGTCACAGTGACCTTGAGCCGACTGACTCCTAAATCCAATCCCAAGCTAGGTCTTCATGCAAGCTTGCTATATCCAAAGTTTCAGCAAGATTGGTTTATCCAAAACGAAGTTATTGACCGGAACCCTCTGTTCAACACCGTCTGTCTGACATACCCAATCTTATAACCAGGATTTTCGTTGAAAACATGGTTAACAATGACAAGTAATCACAACAAACAACAATGGCATTGATATGAATGATTGACTTTCACTGGCTAAGATGAATGAAGACGTACCTGTACCAGCACATGAACAATGGGTAGACTACCCACTGCTGCAGCAGCATGTAGAGCCCCCTGACCATCCAGATCTTCATACTTCTCATTTGGGTCATGGCCATCCTCTATACAAGGGGGGATACAATCAATGGAGATTTATACAAATAAGGCTTTGAATTCTACAGCTTGTTATCAAAAATACAGTTAAAGCTGCCCTCACATATACTTGGCATATAGATTAAACCAGGATGGACAAGCAAGGTGATATAAATAAATGTCTTTCTTAATCTCATATCATGTAGCAATCTTGAGATGTGATGACAGCATTTTTCTACTAGTTATTATTGAAGAGATGTTACTAAATTTAAACAGTTTACAAGTTGCTTTATCAATTCACAAGATTTCCATCTCCAAGGAAAGGAACTAGAGACAGGTTATCTCCATTAAAAAGGTAACACTTGAACAAATATTGAAATGCTCCCTGAAGAAACGGGAATATAAGCCAGTCAAAAAACTTAGTGATGGTTCTTGAGTGCATAAAAAAACAAGAAAAAATGAGGCTGTTAAATGCTTTATATTGCTCACTTGAGTGTCATAGACAGTTATAGTGAGCAAAGAATATCAGCAATGTTGAAACAGGCCAGAAAACTTGTAATACATGTCCATGCATAAAAACAGTGTTCATGTCTGCATTTAAAACAATATCAACATATGTGATACACTCCACCGACTGAATCCTATGGGTTGACATGATCAGCCTGTACTTATTTTTAATAAGTGGTTGCTGAGCAGGTGTTCTAACAATGTAAGCTTAAGATGATTAATATTGCTTACAAGATTCAAAAATGTCCCATTGTGGTTTTGTTTGATTTTGTAGAATACTTATATATTTAATACCATGGCTGTAACTCTTATACATTCTGACAAGGAAAAAGTTTTCCCATATGACCATACACAGAAAAAGACCAAGCTTCTGGTGGCCATGTTTTTAAAGGATCAAAATTCTCAGAACAATCTTTCTTTGCCCTGCCAGCTGAAGCTTCAGAGAAAATTTGTTGTTTAAAGAATGATGACATGTCTGCAGACACCGGTGATCACAATACCTCATCCTCAGAATATCACCCTTGGAATATGCTTATGGGAGTTAGAGAGTTACTCAAAATTTAACAAAGGTAGAGTTATGGTTCTAGTGTACTTCTACTCTCCACCAAGAACTAATTTACTCTGATTGTAGATAAAATGTATACTGTAAAACAGCTACGTTTAATCAGTATTAGCAAGATTTGCATAAAAAAAGGTTACACATTTGAACATTTAGTAACTTGCACAATAAGATAAATATCTTACAGATTTCCTAAGAAATATAAGGACCAAACCTACCTAGCATGTAAATGGTTCTCTCCAGATCATTATCATAGGCAGGAGTAAACAGGCACTTGGGCAAGTGACGGAACTTTTTTGGGCTAAAATAAAAGTGTATAGTTATATGTACATTTGAGTCTTTCAAGTGATTTTGGTCTTTGAGCAAGACATTTTACTGAACATTGCTCCAGGTACTTAGAACCTTGTACCTGTTCTATCCAGGAAATGGGAAGTCGAGACAGGTATATTAAGTGGAAATACTTGTTTCCCAATTGACTTAACATCTATAGGTTTAATTAATTAGGTCAAACCTAACAATTTCTGTCCCATATCACATCTGCTCCCTATAAAGTGACCGGGTGTGATTTTATTTCAAAAAAGGTATGACAGCAAAGAAAACATACTACTGCTTTAAGCGGACACCTACTTTGCATAAAGGTAACATTGCTGTTAAGATGTTTAATCTTATCAAGAGCCCAATGTACAGGAATACACACATACCGTTCCTGTCCCATACAGGCTAGGAGCTTCTCCAGGGAATATCTGTCCGGGCCAATTGGAATGTCAGCTGTAACATAAAAACAACTCTTTTAACATATTACAGATAATCATAACAGTCCCAATACAAATGGCTACTTATTTTTAAACAGACAGGAAGAAAGAACTGCAGTAAAAAGCAGATAAGTTTGATAATCAAATTTAAAAAAAAAAGAAAAAAAAAAGGAAATCTTTCTGCAACAAACCAGATATTTGTTTGTGATAGTAGTGTGGGTGATCAAAGGTTACGGTTATGGTTCAAGGTTTGAGACCCAGGGTTACAGAAGAGTTACTTCTTGGACAGGACCATTTCCTTGGCAAGCTCCTGGTAGACCCATGCTGATACTACCCAGGTACTAGTTCCACCAAGGAAGTGGTCAGTCAAGCAAGATTAATCAAAATGACAGAGCTTGTTTTCTACATGACTATAAACAAGTCTAACTTCCGACTGTCAATGAGGTAAGGATCTGACCTGTTGAGATTGTTTTCTTAGTTTTCTCCAGTGTAAAGGTGACTACAGGATCTTCTGGTTCGTCCTCAGGTCCTGGCGTACCTCGCTTCGGCATCTCAATACGGGCCTTGGTTCTATAAACAAAACCACACTATTTTATTTTAATACAAAGATACCTTGTTTAACAGATTTTTGGATTTTTTCTCAATTAATATCTCAATGATGGAGAACAGTATCAGAAATGTTAGAAGACACTGATCACAACTAAGTGTTTAAAAAGTAATAGTAGTTTTATAGTTACACAAGTAATCTGGTTTCTGTACTGCTTTAAACTAGGGAACAGCACTCATTAGGCTATAAAGTGATATCTATCATAAACAAACAGATTGAACTTACATTGCTTTAAAATTAAACATCTACAATAGAAATAGTATCACCGTAGTCAGGAAATAACAGTTAACAGCATGGATAAGTTTCTGTTGACCTGGGTTTCTTTAATAGGTTTTGTCGTTTGTAAGTCTTAATCTGCAGTATACAAGTTTAAACAGCAGAAGTCTGTTACTACATTTTGTGAATTGCATGCAAACTGAACCTACAAAAACTGGGGCAAATATGATTATAACACACTGAAACCTGATACTTACTGAGCTCGGCCGGCCTTTCCAGTCTCCTTGGCCATGGATGGTTTGGTTTCCTCAAATGTCAGTTCTACCTCGTACTGGTTTGAGTGTTCCCCACAGTGGGGACAGTAGTTCTTGCCATTCCGTATCACCTGACACTGCTCATGGAAGTAATGCAGTGAGTTGCTGCTGTCCTTTTTACACTGGTAGAATTTGCCCTGGAAATAGACAAAACTTGCATTAAAATTATTAAAACCAAAAATAACTTTGTTATTTACTACTTACCATTAAATCTTTATTGTTAGAGTCAAGTTGATTTAAAGTTGATTTATGTCCTATTTAAAGGGAAAAGTAACGCAATTAGCAATATTATATTTATTTGTATCAAATTGAATCTTATTGTTTGTAGGGTCTATTGTCCCACCAACAGTATTACAGTTATCTGGAGAAGGTGACCACTTGAAGCAGATATAGTGCTGCCTTCACTGTGTATAGCATGCCGTGAACATCAGGCAGGATACCACACCCAATCACATTATCCTGACACCGGGACAACCAGTCATGGCACTACCCTTATATTTGCTTGAGTATCAGCAAGGTAGCTATACCACTACCATTTTTTACGACTTTAGTATGTCACAGCCCGGGATCGAACCGGGTCCTCCTGTACATGGAGCCAACACTCTACCGATCTTTGCTACCAGGTCCAGTTGAATTTTATTTATTTAACAATATTGTATTATGAATAAAGTATACCATACTGAATATTTTTACTGTCCCAAAGTGTAAAATAAAATATACAAAAATCACACAATAAACAAGCTTTGTAATTTACATAGCCCTAAAAATGGTTCTCTACATTTATTTCTTCTTCCAGCTTCCTTTATAAGAGTCATCAAAATATGCCCGATAAACAATAAAAGTTGAACCAGGGCCATATATCTCACGAAATCCAAACAAGACGTTAGAACTATCACACCTGATTACATCCAGTGGTAAAATCGCTCGGAAGTTCCAATTTCATTCTAATCTATGAACTAAGCTTGACAGTACATGTACACAAAACATAAACCTAAGCATTACAGCAATGCTAATGATCAAATGCTTGGAATATCTCTCCTTATTCCTGAACGGAAAACGTGAAAATTACTTTTGAATATGCTTCTCTCATGACATCTTCAAAGTTGATCATTTTCCCAAACGGTAATAATAGAAGTTTACCTGTGTGCAGTAGTGGCCACAGCCTGGACAGCACTGGTGAGATCGCAGACGTTTTCGATGTATCTCACATACAGCCAGAAATGGAATCTTCACAGCGGGTCTCACTAACTGAGGATTGGTCACCTTATTGCAACAACCCATCACCTGTTAACAAGGATCCATATAGACTTCATATACACTGAGGTGGATTTTATCAGAAATGTTACATAATTGTCATTTGAGGTGTAAACTTGTTTTTGTGACATTTTGTTACCCTAATCAAACAATGTTAATTGGCACATGTTACTTTTGTATGTGCGAGTGGAAAAGCTCTCTTTATTTATTAATAAAAAGGTAAAATGTATATTCTTCTATTAATCATTAAAAAACACCTTGACAGCTACAAAATATATATAAAATAAATCCATAGTCATGTTTTAACTATCTTCCCTTTAGCAGTCTTTAACAAAGAAAGTATTATAGATATGGTAACAGTTAGTTGATTAACCTTCCACCATGTAGTTACCAATGATTGATTAACCTTCCATCATGTACTTACCAATGATTGATTAACCTTCCATCATGTAGTTACCAATGATTGATTAACCTTCCATCATGTAGTTACCAATGATTGATTAACCTTCCATCATGTAGTTACCATTGGTTGATTAACCTTCCACCATGTAGTTACCAATGATTGATTAACCTTCCATCATGTAGTTACCAATGATTGATCAACCTTCCATCATGTAGTTACCATTGATTAACCTTCCACCATGTAGTTACCAATGATTGATCAACCTTCCATCATGTACTTACCAATGATTGATTAACCTTCCATCATGTACTTACCAATGATTTATTAACCTTCCACCATGTAGTTACCAATGATTGATCAACCTTCCACCATGTAGTTACCAATGATTGATCAACCTTCCATCATGTAGTTACCAATGATTGATCAACCTTCCATCATGTAGTTACCAATGATTGATTAACCTTCCATCATGTAGTTACCAATGATTGATTAACCTTCCATCATGTAGTTACCAATGATTGATTAACCTTCCATCATGTAGTTACCAATGATTGATTAACCTTCCACCATGTAGTTACCAATGATTGATTAACCTTCTATCATTAAGTTGCCAATGCTGTAACTGGTTCATCATTTGTACTTACATAATATGCACTCTTTGTATCTAAAACTGAAAATAAAGCAGAACATAAAAATGCTTAAAGACAAGAAAGTAGTCTACCTTTCCATCCACAGAGTCTAGTGCCTGACAGAAGCTAAGGTTCGTGGTCATCTTCTGGAAGCTGGCGCCACTGATCTTACATGTACACAGGGGGACCACATCTTTCTCTGGAGGGACAAAGCCTCCAGGACTTACCTGCAAAAAGAAAAATGACAAAACTTTTACAAACAGTGCATATGATCAAGTACTCAAGTACATTTAAAAAAACTTGGTAAAAAATTTAATCTGCATCCTTTTTAGTTAAAAGCCAAATTGATACAAATTAATGTTACTTCATATTTAATCACAAGATGTAAAGCAGTATGAGCATGGGACAGGAGAGAGGTGCTTAAATATGCCTCTAGTGAGTTATGGTCTTCTTATATAGCATCGTCGAACACTCACGACTGATCCATTCTATTACTCTCCATTCATCTCCGTGGAATATTTAGTTCACTTTTCACCGTTTCTGGTAATATTTCATTGGTCACTTCATAATCAGATGAAGACTTCAGTCCAATGATAAAGCTTGTTCATTCATTGTTTTGACAGACGTGTTAAAATAGCGATGTTATTGTTAAACTTTTATTATCCATGCTGAAGAGGATGGATTTTGTCTGCAGTATTATGATTGGCCAATTCTTGTTCTATTCAGTTCAATAAGACAACAGATAATTTACCAATAAACCAACCGTCAACGAATTTAGTAAAACGGAATAGTTGAGTGGGGGTTTTGTACAATGCTTATAAATCTAATCTTACGCAGTATGTTTTTTTTTAAAGCATATTCCAACTTTGTAGTTACCTAAATATCTGTTGCCATGCCCATTTAACATTAATCACATTATTTATCCAATATATACATTTTTAGTAACTATCCTCACCTCGGCTGATTCAGCCATCCCTGCTTCAGAGCCTTCAGGTGTCTTTGGTGGGGTGACTGGATACAGTCCGTTGGGTATGGCAAAATGTTTCAAATGTCCAGTTCCACTAGGCTTCACATCAAGTATCTGACCATTAGGAAGCTGAATCTTGGACTGTGTCATCAGGGAGTGGAGCACTGATCGCCCGCCTGTCTTATCAGATGGGGTGGAATGTATCGGCTGAGAGGCATTGGCAACCAGGATGGATGGTTGTGATGACACGGTTGTGCAGGTACCATCCACTGACTGCATAAACATTAAAGGCATGCCCTTTGGTTGCAAGAAGGTGGCTGTTTTAGGTATGTGGTTCAGGAGCAGTGACTTTCCTGGTGATTGAGCAAAAGTGACCAGTTGAGGCGCCTGGCCATCTGGTCCAGATGAACTGGTTATCAGTTTAAACAGCGGCAGACCATGTGTACCGTTGTGTAGGAAGGTGGGCGAGGATTTGGCATTTGAGTTGGGCGTCAATATTATCTGGCTGGGCGTTCCTGATGACAGGATCGGCTGTTCACTGCTGACAGAGGCAGGGATGAGTGTAATCAGTTGGGGAGAAAGTTGTGAAGTTGCCTGTTTAACATCTTCAATTTTCCGTCGCTTCTCATCTGGGCTCAAGGACAACGAATCTTTTAAAGAACCCTTTGCACTGGCAGTACTTAATGTGGATGACTCATCTGAAACAAAACAGTAGTAAATGTTTTTAGTAGCTTTCCTTTTATGAATAAGTGCATTTGTACAAACTGTCATGACAATTCCCTTATAGATTTATACAAAGAAACAAAGGTAAGCTAACTCAACTGTATTAGCAAGAGGCAGAAATATGAAATTATAGAATAATGTAGCTCAATTGACAAGTGTTTCAGAATTTACCCTTTGCAAATATGCAATATTAAATAGATTGTGAAATTGAACCATAGTCTAAATGACAAGTTTTGTAGAAATGATGAGACAGTAAAATGAATTGATTAGAATTTATATGTATATTTGTAAGTAATAGTAGTTCAAAGTATTATGATGAAATAAAATAAAGAACATTTCTCACTTGCTGCTTTTCTTTTCCTGGCCTCTGAATTACTGGATTCAGTTGAATCTGTAGAATAAACCATTCATATTGAGCCGTTATAAACTTTAACTATCATTAAAGATGATGAAACCACCTAGTTATACCTGGGCCAAAATTGCTCCAATATAATGAAGCTCTAAAGCTCCATAAATATCAAGGTGGTCATAACATGGCAACAATATATTCAACTGGGCCTGGAATTTACCAATTCCTCTCAAGTTTGACAAGTCTGACAAACAGTAGACAAGAAAAAAATCAATAGGCGGATGTCCAGACCAAATAACCAAATATAATTTGTATCAGAGGTATAACCAAAAAAAAGAAACAAAAATACCAGGATTAGTCAAAGTATCCTAAAGAAACAATATCTATATAAAGTATGTGTCTAACTACACTTTATACAACTAGTTCTTTGTTTTCAATCAGATTATTTTATGAAATTTTTATTACAAATAAGCATTACTGTATTATAATATAATAATAATAGTATTGTTATTATTAAAATGTATTAATAATATTATGAAAAACAGCTTCTATATACTCACCTTGAGATCCTACAGAGGGTCCCTATAAAATATAAAGTTAACATTATTCTATCAATATGGGCAATGATAAAGTTAACATGTATTTGTCAATATGGACAAAGATAAGTTAACATGTATTTTTCAATATGGGAAATGATAAAGTTAACATGTATTTGTCGATATGGGATACGATAAAGTTTATATTATTTGTCAATATGGGCAATGATAATGTTAACTTTTTTATAGTAATTTTAAATCAATAAATTCAACAGCCATCATCTAAAAGCTAGTACCAGTTTGTTTCTATTCCTCCATGAAGATCAGCTAAGATAAAACCACTGAGGGTATTAGGTCAGTAGGGAGTTTCGAGTCTTAACCTGTAGATGTCACATGTTAATAACCAAGGCTCTCAATCTCTATTGTCTAGTGCTGATATACGGTCAATCACTAAGCTAATTTATAGATTACTGAACAAGTGTATCAACATTCACCAGTAACTGCATCAGTCTGTTATTGTGCTAACTTTTAAAAACCTAACCTTTGTAAAGTATTTTCTTACTGATAATGTACTGGTTAGGCTGTATGTATAAATGTTGCTGATGGCAAATGTTCCTTTAATTTTTCTATGAGCCTTAGCTTGGGGTTAAAAAAAAAAACATGCTTGTTTTGCAAAGACAACATTGTTTAATGGTGTCTACCATATAAAGAAAAAAGCCTTGAATAATGTCTAACAATTCTTCTATATGGTAAAAGGACACACAATTCCCACTGTTGAAGGTCCAGACACTGTTTTTTCTCACAACAGAGCAAGAGCCCTAAAAACCAATATTAAAGCCTCAGGTAGGCAAATTGTTTTACCCTATCTGTACAATAACGATGAACAGTTGTAAATGACTGCTGGGTCAAAAATAATACCAACTAAAAAATGTGTTGATAAAATAGCGGCTAATGAAGATAGAAGAAAAGGACAAAAATGTTAAGAATTCAAAAATTTAAACTGATTTTTTTTAGGGTTAAAACCCAGGACCTCTAGTAAGACAGTCCAATGCTCTATTTACTGTGACAGTCTTGACACATTTCTTTCTTAAGAAGTAAATTCTGCATTATAACAATACTTACAATTAAACTTTCAACATAACCCAGGATTTTTAGCAGATTTTGGCAGGCTTCAACTTGCACTTAAGAGTTCATTTAGATAATGTAGTGTCCAATGAAGGGTCATTTGCTATTTTTGAGGTCAGTCATAATTGCCATATTCTTGTTTTGAACTATTTTGTACAAATAACATTGTTTTTCCAGAGATAGCATGTACATTCTTATTCATTAGATAAAACTTCATATATAGGTAGTAAGATGTACTACATGTAGTCAAGACTTAACAGAAAAAAGCGTACATCCTGATCAGTCAGCTTGCACTATGAGCACTCTTACCTGGATGTGCACTTTAACCTATGCCTGATCAATTCATGCTTACTATGACTCAATATGATGTCCGTTAACACAATCGTACATAAGGCTTATTAACTTTAAAATCATATATCTTTTAAATGATCAGATTATTAATTATCCTTTATTTAAATAAGTACCACAGAATCTAACAACTTATTATCATCTTAATTGTTTTTTGCAACAATGTTTTAAACAGCCAATTTCAGCTTATTCTCTTTGGAAAAGGTATATTTCGCCTTCTAATTTCTTACAAGTCCCACCAAATTCTAAAAAATATATTATACTTTTGGACTGTTGCATTTTTTAGTTTTTATAAAATATGTGAATTAAAAAATAAACAAGCATCAATGCAACTATGTGTCAGCCTTTAAAGATACAAATTTCCCCTTTTAAAGAGCCGCCCTATCTTTCCCCTTGATAAAAAATAAATGCAATAACATTGTAACATTTTCATGAAATGATGATGAAAAGTGTATTAAAAAATTAATAAACCAACCTTCTTGCCTTGGGAACCATTTTTACTCACAGCACCCTTGAAGTAGGAATCCAACGTTCGTGTACATGAAGGGTCTATGCTCTGTTTCACAGACTTTTTGGCTTTCTTCGTAAGAGAGTTTGGATTTGTATTAAATGATAAACTTGAATTTTTTGTCAGCATGTCTAAGGCGTTTGGTTGACCAGATTTGGGTTTAAAGAATGGGGAAGTTTTCTCTTCATGTTGAACACTACTGACCACACTTGATGTCACAGAAACCGTACTTGGCGAAGATGAGACACAGTCTTTAACAGACAAAGTTATGGATGGGTCACTTTTCAATTCTGATAATTGTCGCTCTTCTGATTCTTTCTTTTTCTTGTCACGTTTCTTTTCACAAGGCAATTTATACAATCCAGACCTTTTGAGCTTTCTTTTCTTCCCTTTATATTTGATCTTGGGCCTTTTCTTAAAGAATGGACTATCTACCTTTCCTGGCGAACGCACAGGAGAACGAACAGGTGAATGAACAGGTGATGAGTTTTGATCAGTCTCACTATGAGCATTGGTTTTCAGTTTGACTGGCTCAAAGGCCTTGCGCTTTGACACTTTTGGCACATCTAGAACTCCTTTTTTCTCCAGCTCTTTGATATTGAAAGTCATGGTTATTGTCTGAGGCATTGAGACTGGTTTAGTGTTGGAGTTTTGCTGAGACTGTGCACACGACTTTCTTGCTTTGGCCTTCTTTGGCATGACTGCCTTCTCCTGCCCAGTTCCATTATCAACTGAGTTAGACAGGCTACTTATCTTGGACAAAACCTGGTCTAGAGTCTTTAATTTAGTCTTTGGTGGCGAAGGTGAGGTTTTGACTACATTCTTATTCTCTTCTTTCCTTTCCCCCAAAGCACTGCTACTTTCACTAGATTTTGATTCAGTTCCAGCACTTCTTTCACTACATGTAACAACTTCCATTGGTTCTTCCGCACTGTCAGTCACTTTATCATTTATCAAGGGTTCAGTGTTTTCAGGTGTTACCACAGCTTCAACTTTTTCAGTATTGTCTACTTTAAGTTCAGTGTCAGCATTATTTTCCGACTGGGCACTTGTGTCACCATCTTCAGACACCTCCATGCTTTCACAGATTTCTCTTTTGTCTGCCGTTTCACTCTCTTTTACAACATCCTTATTAACATCACTAGTTTCTATTTCAGTTTTCACTTCTTTCTGCTCCGACACTTGTTGTTCAGTTTCTTTTAGAACAATATCACTGTTTGTAGTATTTTCTGTTTCAGGTGTTTTACTTCGCTCAGGTTCTTCAATCTTGTCTGAAATTGTGGGGGCAACAATTTCAGAATTTTGTTCACTATCAGTATTGTTCAAAAGTTCAGTGTTGCTTTCATTATTGTTTAATTTCTCATTATTACTGGTTCCTATTGATTCTTCCTTTAAACTCGTATCGTTTTGTACTTCATCAGTCTCTCTGCTACTAGTCTTGTCACTATTGTCTGCTGTGACATGATCAGTTGTAATATCTTTATTTTTACCAAGACTTGTTTCATTACTAACAAGTGTATTATCTGTAACACCTGAGTTTTTATCACAGTTGGCTGCAGAGGATTCCTCTTCTGTGAGATTTACATTTTCTGTTTCTGGGGTTGAGTTCACTTCTGAGATTAATTTACTGACTTCGCTATCATTTACTGCATTACTGTTAATTTTATGTTCATTTTCACTTTCAGCATTTTCAACATCCTTCTGCACATTTTCCCCATATCCTATGGAGTCATCAGATTTATCAGAGATTTTTTCAGTAGAATCACCATTAACAAGAATTGCTTCGGAGTTTTCATCAACCCTGTCAGTTGTAACTATATTCTTTTCATGAGAATCTACCTCACCTTCAGTTTTATGAACATCTTCACTGGGATTGTCTAGACACACATCTGGCACATCACTGTCCTCTTCTATTCCATTTTCATCCACTCCATTTTCAGTAGTTGTTTCCTCACAGTCCTTTTTCACATCTTCCACACCTTCTTTCACACTTTCTGTAACAACTTCTTGTACTGTTTCTTTTACATTGTTATCCCCATTATTGATACCATCTTTTGTTTCTGGTTCTTCACACTCCTCCTCCTTCACAGGGACCTGTTTTTGGATGATTTTAAGGTTCTCAGACTTGTCCTCATCAGTTGCCTCAAAACCTTTGTCGGGATCTTTAACAATTACATTTGCTGTGATGACTTCCTCTGTAACCCCATTTGAACTACTGTCCTGGTTTGTCAAGGCAACAGAAGGAGACTGAAATACAGAGAGAAATACAAAGTGGTTTTTCAGGTTATACATCATACTATCAACTTTCCTGTCAACAAAATCATGGCTTTATTTCCTTTTTTTAATTGCTGGATACAAGGAAAAAATCTTTGTTTTATTGTCTTTACTTTATTTAACAGATAAATTCCACGATGTAGGCCCGTATTCACCAACAATTCTTAAGCCTAAGTCATGACTTAAGCCCATGTCATCATTTTTATACCAACAAAAATAAGCTTATTTATGAAGTTTCAATGTGATTTAAAGCTCAAAGAAGCAAAGTTAAAAGAGTCATGAAAAAAATACAGACACATAGCTAAATGAATAATGAAGATATCGTGGATTGAAATCCATGATTTGAGAGCAATTCTTACTTAGTAATATTTGGTGAATACTGGCCCTACTTTTAATGTATCAATGCATCACTTCCACAGAACAGGACCTGAAGATAGCAGGTGCTGACAGATGTATTGAGGAAAACCATCTCTAACAACAGTGCTCCAGATATTTTTTGGGGGGTCAATTAGTTTTCACTACAAGATTTTTTGACCGTTTTTTATATATCCGACCAGTTTCCTAGAAGCAGCCATTGCACTAATCATACATTTTTTGCCCTAGCACATCATGTAGCATACCTCTGATTTGACTGCTAAATTCATGTGTAATCGATTAAATGGTTAACCCGTATCTTTTACCCTGTAAGTTTTGCCCAATCGGTGTGTATATACATTTCTGCCTTGATAATTTTTACTGTCAACAAAAAGATGAGGAAATTGATTGTAAATCGTTTTCCACTTCCCCAAATTGTTTAAGTATGATTGATTTTAATTTCAATTCGTTTTACATCAAAATCAATTTGTAAAAACGATAAACGATTCTTATCTGGAACACTGCCGACATAAGTGCTATACAGGGGCCTGCACTATAGCAGCACTGTACAGCTCTGGTGTATTTTTTAACACCTACACCTCTGACAACTCAACGTCCCTAACTAAATGATCACTTCTACCATTTAACTGACATGGAAGAACTATCTCCATATCTTCATAGTTATAACTTTGTAAAACTTTCTGTCACTTAGAATGCTCAGATTTTATCATAGGGCTTTATCTATATTTTGTACTCTGCTCTATGACAAAATCTTAGATTTTGAAATAAGAATACATAATATTTGTTGTAGATCTTGTTTTTCTAAAAACCTCATACATTCCAAAAATAGTTTGAGTATTGTCAATATTGTTCCCTCTTTGTAAAACAGCAAGGTTAATTTGGGGGTTGGAATCGATTTATGCTGAGAGCAATATCACAAAACTTTTAGACTGAGTTAACAAGAAGAAAATTGGTAAAATCAGTTATAAAGACCAAATTGCACCTTTTTGAACTTGTTATTTGCCTCGAATAGTGAATACAAAGATCAGACTCACTAAATTTTAATTTACAGTCAAATAAGCTAATACTTTGTGTGACTATCGGACAAAGTCATAAACTATATCATATGTTATTAACATTGTAATACTTGATAAGAATAACTAAAAGAATTTTGCAACTTTACTGCAAGCTTAAGATTTTTCTTGTGGTGATTCCTGAATTCATATACATTTAACCACAAATGTGAAACTGTTGTTGGCTAGGGTGAGCAGGTCTTATTCTTTGTGTAGGAAACCCAACTGTAATTATTGACACTTCTTAACCACGAGTGGTGAAAGGGATGTCCCAGGCATATTCCAATGACGTTTTCCTTGTTTGCCAATCAGAGTATTTGACTCGGCCTCAGGCTAACTATTGACTGCAGATGGGCAGTCTTCCCAAAACCCAGTGTGACCGACAGAGATATATGGTAAAAATTGCTTCAAAGTCTAAATTGACATAATTTCAAAAAATAAAAGACCAACCATCCGGTAAAAAAAGAAAATGTCAGAAAACCATAGTTTTAACATGAAACCATTGGGTTGTTCAAAATATAAAAAAATTAATAATAAAATAAAAAATAATGCCATTTGTAAACAAGCAACTGGGTATGAGGTGTGGCACTAACTATAAATGTAAAGTGTGGATACCATTTGTAACATCTCAGCCTTTTGTAAACGCGCTCGGATAATAGCGTTTACATTAGGTTTAAAATTAAACATTTTTGTATTTTAACCCTCTCAGTTTCCTGCATCAAGTCAGTTTTTGAAATATCTTCTGATAGGGCTCAAAAAATTTAGTTCACGAACTGCCATGATTTGTTTTATTGCTTAAGTAGCATCTTGTAACTGCTGTAACAGGAATTATAGTACAAATAATTCCACATAAAAAACTTTCGAAAGTTGTCATGTGTACAGGTTTCGTACTGACTAAGCTGGCTCTTAAAAGCTAACTTGATGCAAACTATGACATCTGGACAAGAATAAAGGTGTTTTCATTTTTTATTTTTAACTATAAATACACTTAATTGAGCAATTTTTTGCGGTCTGGTAAGTGCTTATTTGGTCTGGTAAAATATTTCGATTACAAGACCGACTGTCCAGTAAAGTTTTGGCCATTTTCAGGAAGACTGGATGGGTATTTCTTTTGACAACTTGAAGCTAGCTAGCTTGCACTGACAATTAGGATGTTTCAGGCATTTTTTAACATCACGATTATGTTCATTTCTGCCTGATCATCCTGATAAAAATTTGAACAAACCACAACTTTGCTCTGCTAATTAGTAAGTGTGAATGAGGCCGGATTGAGGTAGAAAGCTTGTAAACTTCTGGCCTTTGCAGCCAGTAAGGAAATGTAGCTAGGTACCAATGACCAATCAATGCTGTTGGAGTGAACACAAGGAATGCATACTGCACAACATGATTGTGTATTGTAACATCAAAATGACATGGCCGCAGCTAAGTATAGCTTATGGGGGCACCTGGTGATTTCTCTACAGGATGTAATTTCACCAGGGCAGAGAGGCATGGTCAATATAGGGGCAGCATGGAGCACTGCTGCTAGTGAAAGGGCACTGTGGCGCTGCAGGAAAAGAGCATGGCACAGCGTCACAGTGAAACAGGCTAAATCCAGGGCTTTTTCAGCCTGTCTCACAGGGCCGATATTCGGCCCCGTTCCCAATGCCAAATAGCGACCATTTTTCCCAATTTCAATAAAAAAATTCCTAATCTCATAAATAAATTCCCAATTGAACCGAAATGCCTTTTACCTTTAAAAAAAAAATAACCAAGAAACCATGAAATCAAGAGACTTTTCCAATTAAGTGAATCGTTTGTTTACTTTTGATCGGTGATCTGTGAAAACAACTTTCCGTAAATATATGTATGAATGTAACCGGTGAAAACATAGACTCTTACCCAGCCGTATACCGTAACGTAAGTTGAAGTTTCGCGATCTAGAAACTACCAACTTCTGTAGATGATGACCATAATACCATCCAGCACAGAAGCTGTGAAGAGAGGGTTCAGCACCATGAACCTACTATGCACTTCTTTGAGAAGCTGCCTTGGCCTGGAAAAACTCTCCAATTTAATGAGAATCTGTATTGAAGGCCCTGCAGAGCTTTCTGAACAAACTCTGGAAGAGCTCTGTAACACTTTCAGGGACACAAAAGCAAGGCAGATTAAACTTTAATGCAGAAAAATAAATGTTGAAATTTCCCAATTGGTTTGATTTGTCGATACTTTTTTTCCAAATGTGACTATTTACCGCGTCAAAAATTCCCAATTTGGGCTGGGGCCTTTTTCCCAAAACCCCATGAAAAAGCCCTGAAATCTGTAATATTGCATAAAATTGCCATTATATAAACATATGACATTACCCAAAGATTTAATTACGAGAAAAATATATACGTCTCCAACAGCTTATATAAAGTATGACATTACCCAAAGATTCAATTACGAGAAAAATATATAGGTCTCCAACAACTTAACACATTGATAAAATCCAACTGTGTTTGCTTAAATTGCAGAGATACACATGTAAAATAGCTTCAATGAAGCAACAAAGAAAAAGTACACATAACTTTGGTTGGGATGCAACCTTTCATATGGCTTTGCTTGCCAGGGACACAGCAGCGTTTTTTTTCCCCAATGGGGAAAGGTTCCCCTTCGCATACATTTGGGAAATTTTCCCGCCGCAAAATCTTAAAATTGGGAAAAAAATTAGTCGCGAAACCGGGTAAATTGGGAATTTTCCAAATTTCATGTAAATTCACACCAGGGGTTTTATTCAGCATTACAAACAATCTTAATAAAAATCTTTGATTTCAATTATAATATTTAATTATAATATGTCAACAAATGGTAATATTAAACAATATCCAACGTGTTTCTTCAAAACTCAGTCAATAAACAGTCACTTTTAACTATAACATTATCTCCCTTCTCTTGATGGAAGAGATCGATGATACTATCTTCTTCAATATCTGTAGACATTTTTTCTCAAAACAACACAGCCTCATGAGAGATGACATAGTTTGCTGGCCTAGTCACATTAATGGGGGAAATAGAAGGCGTTATAGATCTATGTGACGATACAAAGCCAAAATCACGCAAGGAGCCAGTCTGCGTCGTCTTTAGCCGCTTCCGCTAATATATAATAATTATGGCTCATTGTTCACGCTGAGCAGAAGTTTACTTTCAGGTTAGGTAGACTGGCTTTCACGCTTTAGTTTTATCGGTAAGAAGCAGTCAACTTACAATCATTGACTGTAAAGCAGTCTGGAAAAAAGGACATGTATGAAACGCGGACCGGAACATATACTGTTTTACACTGCACATGTCGGTATGTTATTTAATGATAACAACTACTGTTTTACACTGCACATGTCAGTATGTTATTTAATGATAACAACTAAGTAAAAGTTTAACCCGATCAATGATGAGTTACTCCCAATGGTATGGTATCATTGGTTAATTACGATGCACAACATTTCTACTTTCTAGCAAAAGTCTCTTGTCAATTGGGAAACGGCTGTATTTGGGGATTGGGAAAGGTTCGGTGCTTCGAATTGGGAAGACTCCTGTCGGCTTTGGGAATGGTACCCTTAGGGGAGGTAGTTAAAGGAAAAAAAAACACTGCACAGTAAAATTGTTGACAAATGTGAATACTGTGCAACAATTAACATTCTTAAAACATTCTTGAAATGTTACTTTAAATGTAGTTATAATTAGTATTATTAAATGTAGTGAAAATAATTATTATAACATGTGTATTTCTTAATATATCACAATGATTAGGTTCTGTCCTTTGTCAATTCAGTCTAAATAACCAGACCACAGTTCTGCCAAGCCTTTTATTCTTAAATCAGTGAACCTGGGTTTTTTTGCTCTTTACAATGCAATTGCCATTTTTTTTTAATTTAAAATCATCAACAACAACATAAATTGGCAAGAAATTGGAAGTGTTTCCCACTCAAATATATTGCAAAGAGTCATGCAGATCAGCAGATGTTAGCAATGGTAAAAAAAAAATGCAATCATAAAACTCTGAAGAGATGTTCAAATGCCTTCAATGAGAAACAATATCTAACCATGCAGTGAATTTATGACTCTTTCATTGATACTCGTTGTCTGTGTAGATCGAGCATACACACTGGAGATTATTGTTGTTACTAAAAATAGAACAACATTGCCCTCTCGTGTGTATTTACCGACGACAACCAACAGGAAGCTGGAGCCTGGATTCCAACAAAACGACAATTTCCCACGAATTGCAATTACTTATTGAAAATATTATTGCATGCAGCAGTGAACACAAGCTTTCTAATGTCGATTCAAGGCATGTTTTCTGCAAAAACTGTCTATCACAAAGCGTAAACCCTTCACGCAAAGCGGTTTCTAGAGCAAAGCAAAGGATTGCAGTCCCGCAAATCAATGTCGATTTCGGGATTTATTTACCATTTACACAAACATTTATATTGACTCGAGATAGTTCAGTATGTGTTTTAACAATGCGGTCAAGTAAAATTGCGTAAACAGGCCAAGTTATTGCCGTTTTTTGGCAACAAATATGTCGTACCTGTTCTACGATGTCCATCGTGCCGCCATTGAAGAACCATCGACAGTGTGTACGCATGCGCAGTCAAATAAGTTCCGTATGCTCTCGCACGCTTTGTCAGCATGTCGTGAGTGTTGGCGAAGCACCATCCGAAATTAAATTGCTCATTATATTGTGACGTATCGGCGGAAACGAATTGCCTGTATATATATACCCGTATTGTACTAGATTCACGTACGTTAAAGTTTGTAGAAATGCAAGACACCTATTAGAGTATTACTGCTGAGTACTCTTGTTGTTAGAAAAGCAGGATTTTCGAAGATTTATGTTGGCTTTTCAAATGAGTAAGGATAAAGCTAAAAATACCACATCCACGATATCTTGTCTTTGGGTGCTTAGCAACGGTGTAAGATGTTAAAATAAAATGAAATATTGTTTTCATATCGCAAACTTTGAGTTGGTTACAAAATATAGATCCAAGATTTAAAACTTCACTTAGATTTACTATCATACCCTGAATCTCCACTGTCAACCAAATGAAAAGCTATATAGGGAGAACAACAGCAATTATGGTCATTAGACTAATAATGCTTGAACGTGTCACTGTGCACAATAATAACTAATTCAAAAACAGGAACTGAAAGTGAGAAATTTGAATTATATACGTCTCTGCTATGTTGGCCATTGATCAACGATCAACGCGTTCTTCTTTGATAAAAGTGCAAAATTATTTTTTAAAACAAGTATTCATTCGAGGTTAAACAAAGTTAATATCAAACCTTAGGCTAAACACTTTGTCTAGATCGAGATAGGGGCATCCGTATTCTAACACATATCCGAATCTGTTTCTGTCAGGCCATATAAAATCTTGATGCAATTTCATCAAAATTAAAAAATAATTAATAGTAACAAAATAAATGAAATGAAATGAAATGATGATGATGATGATGATGATAATAATGATAATGATGATGATGATGGTGATAATAATAATAATAATAATAATAATAATAATAATAATATTTATTTATTTTGGGTTTTACGGCACACCGACACATGACAGGTCATACGGCGCCGAATAATAATAATAATAATAATGAAGATAATAATAATAATAATAATAATAATAATAATAATAATAATAAAACAATATTTGACGGTGTGTATTATTAAATGAGATGGTATACATTAAGGCCATTGAAGCTTTATTGTAATGTGTGTCGCATTCGATCGCTTTTTTTTCAAACTATATAAAAGGTGAACATCAGGTTAGAAAAAAGATGCTTTTATGCAACATAATAATGAACCCTTAATTTGCCATTGTTGAACATAATCTTTTACTGTATGTACACAAATGAACGTCTTTAGTTGCATTTCCCTTTCTTTCGCATGCGTTTTACTATTACGCCGATGTTACAAGAAAAGGCAGTTAGAAGTAATTTAATTGAAAAAAAAAAATACAATATGGTCTTAACAAATTCAGATACAATACCTGTCTTGTATTGTTGTACGATATTTTCATTTTCAGTAAAATATATTTCAAAGCCGACGCAAACTTATTAAAATACACAAAACTAACATAAAGCTACTTTAGTTAGTTAATTTTCTTTGCCAGGTAACGTTTTTTCAAAGTCGAAAATGCTAAGATCAGACTTTTTATTTGTGGAGAAAAAAACAACAACAAACAACCCTTTTCTTTAAAGTCACATAAGGACATGAACAACAACTACAAAAAATGTCGAAACAGATGTATCGTCTTCTACGCTGTAAAAACACAAACATCAAATGCTTTATTTACACGTTTATTGTACAACATATCTTTTCTTCACCAGTCTATGTCATTGTTATTTAGTCAAAATCGCAGTATCGTGTTCCCTTGGCGCAAAATAGTGCCATACCAGTTTTCAATGCAATACACCACTGGTATATGTACTATAGCAAGGTGAATGTCACCTGCTTACGCTGCATATTACATTGAACACTGTAAATGAGCAATGATGGTTAGCTAAAATAGTCAAGATTTCCCGCATGTTTTGCAGTAATGAAGGCACTAAGGGTTTAAGGGTATACGTGTTTTAGCAGTGAGGTTATTCATGACACGGATACCAAACGAAAGTTGTAAACGGGGTCCAAAGTTGACAGGCGTTTTACCTTATTGATTGAACTTAAGCACTAGCGGCGAAGACATACAAAGGGAAGTAATGTATCCTGTGCACCAAAGTTGAACACATGTAAGGCTGATAAGTTATCTGCGATTGTATTCGAACGTTGATACTAAGAAACTAGAGATCCTGGCTATTCGTAGAAGTAGACAGTTCATATCGGTCAAGGTCAGTCAGTTGTTCAAAACTGTGAAAGTTACGTGCATCAAACAAATGATCGAAGGATTCTTTAACGACGCCCACAGAATAATTACAATCTTTTGTTAGTATTTGAGAATATTATCTTTATCTATCCGCGTTGTCCTGTGTTTTATTTCAAACCGGGAAGTAAGGGGAAACTTCAAGCTTCTAAATCTCTATAAATATGGTTCTAAGTAGACCAAATTAAACATAAAATCAAAGAATTAGCAGTGAAAAAAAATCACAAACCTGTTCACATGAATATATCCAAGGTCATTCAATACTGTATCCCTACATCACCCGGCTAGAAGTTGGCAATAGACAAATGTGTAATATACCCATCTTATGTCATACAAGTGTTAATATCCCCTGAAGGATATTGTCTGCGTTGGACCAATACAGAAACTAGTTCAACACAACACCGGCCACGGTGCATGCAAAGTGGGAAACACGTGCACTTCGTGTTAGCAACTCACTCTGAACACATCTGAAAGTTTCTTAGCTTTCCGTTTATTTCCGCAAAGCTTTGTGTATATTTATATTGTATTGATTGATGGTGGTATCATTTACAATGCATAAAAAGAATCACGAAAATAAAAACAATTAAACTTAGGTTTACTTGAAAGTCTAGTTGCTTATTTGTCGTCCGAAATTTATGTAAGAGATATCACGAAGCACACAGGCACGCACACGCGTACACACACACGCAAGTACGCATGCAGACACACGCACTAATTACAAACTTAACCCGGAGCTTTAGTTTACTTACTGTGAAGAAGTCCAAAACTGTGTGTTTTAAATCTCTAGGTAAAATGTCAACATTTAATATCCTACTGATATAGTGAAAAGTCGAAAACTGATTTTAATACTTTAGTATTCCATTTAAGGTTCAATTGAGGTTGATGCATTAACAAAACCAGAATGATATATGTACAATTTTGTATGTTTATATGCTTGTGTACTCTGCCTCTGGTTTGGTATACGAATATCTGTCTATCTTTGACACAGGCCGCCTGATACCAACCATAACCTGACAGTTGCTACGATAGTAAAATCGGTGATCACCCTGCCTGGGTCAGCTTTTATAGACTAATCTATTACGACATGCAGGTAGAACTGAGTGCAATGTCGGACTAACCTATTTCTACATGCAGGTTGAACTGGGTGCAATGTCAGACTAACCAATTTCGACATGCAGTGGAACTGGGTGCAATGTCGGACTAACCTATTTCGACAGTCAGGTTGAACTGGGTGCAATGTCGGACTAACCAATTTTGGCATGCAGTGGAACTGGGTGCAATGTCTGACTAATCTATTTCGACATGTAGTGGAACTGGGTGCAAGGTCGGACTAACATATTGCGTCATGCAGGTAGAACTGGGTGCAATGTCGGACTAACCTATTTCGGCATGCAGTGGAACTGGGTGCAATGTCTGACTAATCTATTTCGACATGCAGTGGAACTGGGTGCAATGTCGGACTAACAAATTTCGACATGCAGTGGAACTGGGTGCAATGTCGGACTAACCAATTTCGGCTTGCAGTGGAACTGGGTGCAATGTCTGACTAATCTATTTCGACATGTAGTGGAACTGGGTGCAAGGTCGGACTAACATATTGCGTCATGCAGGTAGAACTGGGTGCAATGTCGGACTAACCTATTTCGGCATGCAGTGGAACTGGGTGCAATGTCGGACTAACCAATTTCGGCATGCAGTGGAACTGGGTGCAATGTCGGACTAACCAATTTCGGCATGCAGTGGAACTGGGTGCAATGTCGGACTAACCTATTTCGGCATGCATGGGAACTGGGTGCAATGTCGTACAAATCTAGTTCGACACGCTGGTAGAACTGGGTGCAACGTCGGACTAACATATTGCGTCATGCAGGTAGAACTGGGTGCAATGTCGGACTAACATATTGCGTCATGCAGGTAGAACTGGGTGCATTGTCGGACTAACCTATTTCGACATGCAGGTAGAACTGGGTGCAATGTCGGACTAGACTATTTCGACATGCTGGTAGAACTGGGTGCAATGTCGGACTAACCTATTTCGACATGCTGGTAGAACTGGGTGCAATGTCGGACTAACCTATTTCGACACGCTGGTAGAACTGGGTGCAATGTCGGACTAGCCTATTTCGACATGCAGGTAGAACTGGGTGCGATGTTAACAAATTGTTGATTTTCTGTCATAAATGAAAGTTAATCAGTTTTGTATAATAATGTTATATTGATATCTTGTTGTTGCAGTCACTATTTTCTGTTGGTTAACAGAAACCTGTCTTACCCATTATAGATATTTTATCAAAATGATCAATTATTAATAAACAACTGCTAGTTGTTTTACAGCAACCAGATTGCAATCGTGACACACACTGAATCATTCTCATCTAAAACAGAACCACATCTCTACAGGATGGAACCACCTATTGAGCGCTAACTACACATACATAATCTGGTTTTGTTGTATAAACTCACAAACATGGTTTTAACTTTAACTGTTTATTGAATATGAAATATGAAGCCCCAATGAAGAACGTGGTCCAAATTTTAAAAAATGTATTTATAGATGTATTTATGGTAATTTTGTACCGGATAGAAATAATAATTTGTTTATATGGTAAGTTTTTATTGGAAAGGTACAAGCAGAAATAAAACTCAAGAAAGGAAGCTTCTTATGGACCTAAACCAAGGAACAGTAAAATACACACCCATCGAACTTTGAGTGTTTCTATAGCAGCATCCCCGAACACCACCAACCCCCGTCAACAACAAGAACAACAACAACAACAACGTCACATACATTCAAAATTCAAAACTATAAACTAAAATAAAAGGTCTTAGCAACTTTATTTCTTACATTACATTATGTAAGGCGCCTTATTATTTTTTGTGTGAAAACGATAACTGACTTTAAAAACACACATTTTTGTCTCTTTACTAAAACCAATCATTAACACTTTCAACTTGTTTATCAACTTTTTATACATATACATGTGATATATTTACATATTTTGTATTGCAAAGACATACACTTTATTTCTCGTGGAACTGTTTGTATAATTAGTACACAAAACACAAACAACTTTAATCATTTTAAATATATTCACTTTTGTACAATATAATCAATCAATATTATTTCAACACCAATAGCGGCCACTGCCACCTATTTAGGGAGTTAAAACTACTGCTGGTAAATTCATACATGCACAATCCCAAACAAAATCTCATAAATCTGATAAAAAAAGAAAATAACCTTTTGACCAATAACTTGCTGGTGGTCATTTTTCACATACATAGATGTGTTTACCAACATAATGTCGCCGGTGAACGCAGAATGCCGCTGCAGGATAAATAACTCTGGCAAGCTTTTTTTAAAAATAAACGAGTTCTTTCCCTTAAAATACATTTAGATTGCACGGTTGCAATTTAGTTGCATTGCGAATTTCTTACAAATAAAATTATAAGAAAAGTAATCCTTAAAATCTTTCTTCTGTTTGCCCTCAACATTATCTTCCTTTTTAAATTTGGCGAGGGCACATAATTCTTGTATCTATATTTATTTATAAGGTGCCTCGTTGATGTTTAGAGTTAACACGTTGCATTTTAGGTTTTATCTGTATATACGATGTGAGAACTACTTCTATCAAACGCCGCGCCATGATTCAATTGTCCAAAGTGGGCTTCAAGCACACCAAAGTAAAGTTGCTGTCACATTTACAACCAATTAAACGAAATCGCTTAAAGGTGATATTAGACTATTCTGACCACTTTTTTTCCACATGCAACCAAATAAATTATTGTACCAGTAAAGATCCGACGAAATGCCGATTATTGGTGCCCGAAATCCTTGTGAACAGTATAGCGAAACATTCCACTTATCATTATAAAAATATGTATCCTATTTTTTTTAAATTTAGAAAACCACGTGACCAATTACCTTTGAGATCAGGTTATATGCTCTGATGACTATATCTATTTTTAGCTGAAATACCGATCCTGCTTATTAACAGATTTGAAAATAATGGACATTACGGCGATATATTTCACTATTTATACTGTCTAACAATGGAGGTAATGTTATTGCTAGCCTGTATTTAAACTAAAGCATACGTTTATGCGATTATTATTCATAAATGACCGAGAACTCGGGTACAATGTTAGATGTATAAGATATATACAAACTGTCGGTTACTGCCTACAGGGCAGCCTTGTGTAAGTGTAGTATACAATACGGATATACTGAACTGTGCTGTGTAAGCCATAAACATCCCATGTACGCAGAACAAAAATCACTTGTTCTGAAACAGACCCAAAAATGTAAAACTAGATTTAGAAAACTCAAAACATTTTGTTACACACTTTCAACGAAATGTATTCTGCATAGGCCTATATCATCAGCATTCGGTAAAAATGACGTCATTTGACAAACCAGACGTGTTACTTGATTGATTTGACTCAAAAAATCCAAAATACGGTATAAAACACATTGTTAACATTCCTAATCTATTTAAAATACTTATTTTCCATTTTATGCTTAATTATGGTTATGAAATTATGGCCGAGCTTTAGAAAGAATTTGCGTTATTTCAAAATTTCCCCAAATGTTCTATATATGATTTTGGTTAATCTTGCCAAATACAAATACTATGCTAGATGGTTTTGAAATGTTACACTTTCAATGCACTAGGTACCAAATCTGTTTTTTTAAATGCACCAGGTACCGAATCTATTTATATTTGTGTATTTATATCGATTTATTCAACACAAATTTATTTCGAATTGAAAAAAAAACACAGAAAAAAACCCCACAAAAAACACAACAACAACACATACACAAAACCCACATAAACAAACAAAAACAACAACAACAACAACAACAACAACAACAAAAGAACAACAATTATTGTTCTTCTTAAATCAAGACGCTTGCTGTATATTAATCGAAGCGTTAATTCCTTATATATTCATCTATTTATCGAAGAAATAATTCGGTTTTAATGAAAATATGATTCGTATCAAGTTGTAAAACATAGTTAACGAAAAACTATTTCGTTTAAACGATGACACTCAATTTAAACGAAATGATTATTAATTTTATTGAAAAAAATAATTCTTTCAAATAAATACAATAAATTCAAACGAATTAATTCCTTTTTAACGATGACAACTGATTTTAACGAATTAAAACTAATTTTATCGCAAAATTTATTTTAAAGGAATACATTTCGTACAAAAGTAATATTTCAAGACCATACGTATTTCCTTAGTACGAAATAAGACCTGGACGAACTAGAAGGAGAGCCGTCAAACAAATGTGTGAAGTGAATCGATATTTTCATGCCAATATGCAGAACAATGGTTTGATATGAACGTTTTTAAAAAGTAAAGTACTATTTGCGACTATTGAATTATATGTATTAATTGCCAAGCAGGTGGTTTTATGTAGTGAGCAAGTTGACTTTAACAGTTCAGTAAATGGCCCATAAATTACCCTTCAATGTATTTAACTACACTTTTATTTGTATTAAAACCTGCTAAGACGCATTAAAAGATTCAACACTACAATACAATAAACAAATAAACGTTTTGGAAAAACATTGAAAATAGAATTAGTCTTTGTTATATTCCATTGACAATTTAGTAACACTCCTTTTATGTCACATCTAAAATTATATGCAAGAAGATAAACGGTTGCAAATTGTTTGACTGTTTCTATATAATAATAGAGATTGGTTAGAAAACAACAACAAAAAACAACAACAATTCCTTTAAAATGCTAGCAGAGTATCACTGTACTCTCGTGTTAACACCTTTATGATACTTGCTATTCAATATTTAACAAATAATACATGGCCTTGAGGGCAATATGCAAGTTTACGGACTGGTTGGTCAGACCGAGGAAGGAATATGGCCCAAAGCGCAGCAAAAAATACTAAATCGATATAAATACACAAATATAGATAGATTCGGTACCTGGTGCATTTAAAAAAACAGATTTGGTACCTAGTGCATTGAAAGTGTAACATTTCAAAACCATCTAGCATAGTATTTGTATTTGGCAAGATTAACCAAAATCAAAATTACCGCCCGCAAGACCATGTTTTATTTGTTATATTATACCGAATCTTAATCCTTTTATCCCTTTTGTTGCTTCATTTTAGTATGATTTGCTTTTAAATAATAATTGTATTTGTTCAGTGTGTGAAATATCCCAAACCCTAGTCGTTTTTTTATTATTTTCAAGCGATGCAGCAAAAAAAAAAAAAATCATGCTCTTCTTTTAATATTCCATTTTTGTTGATCAAATTAAATAGTAAATGCTACTAGACAATAGACCCGGACTTTTAGAATTTCGTTCGTGTAGGTTTCAAAGGAAGAATCGTGGCTTTTTTTTCCCTGCTAAATATGTTCGGAAGAGCTTCAGCTTTGTCGCGGTTTTGGTGTTTTTGATTCGCTGAATTTAACTAAATCTGTCTCCGATAAAGAGGCGAATCACTTAGACATTTTGACAGGGTTGTCGTAAACTTCGCACGTCGTAAAAGTCGCGTTTAAACAGTCAAACAACTGGATGACGTCATAAACAGTCTGTATAAGAATTATAGACCGGGTAGCCGGTCTGTATACGATTTATGGACTGGATGACGTCATATTAAATATAGAAGGGCGTAGGAGGTAAAATATACATGCTCATTTACCCGACCTCTTGCAACGCCATTTTAGCCCCGTCCCGTGAATGGTCTGTAAATACAGGTTTAAGTGTATGGACAGTCTTTGAATAGAGGTTTGACAACATTTGTGATCTTTTAAAACAGGTATGATTACATGGGTGTTTTTGTACAGGTCTGACTGTATGGGTGGTCTATTGTTTCATGTCTGATTGTATGGGTGGTCTATTGATACAGGTCTGACTTTATGGGTGGTCTAATGATACACGTCTGACTGTATGGGTGGTCTATTGATACAGGTCTAATTGTATGGGTGGTCTATTGATACAGATCTGACTTAATGGGTGGTCTATTGATACACGTCTGACTGTATGGGTGGTCTATTAATACAGGTCTGACTTTATGGGTGGTCTATTGATACAGGTCTGGTTGTATGCGTGGTCTATTGATACATGTCTGACTGTATGGGTGGTCTTTTGATGTAGGTCTGACTGTATGGGTGGTCTATCGATACAGGTCTGACTTTATGGGTGGTCTATTGATACAGGTCTGACTTTATGGGTGGTCTATTGATACAGGTCTGACTTTATGGGTGGTCTATTGATACAGGTCTGATTGTATGGGTGGTCTATTGATACAGGTCTGATTGTATGGGTGGTCTATTGATACAGGTCTGACTGTATTGGTGGTCTATCGATACAGATCTGACTTTATGGGTGGTCTATTGATACAGATCTGACTTTATGGGTGGTCTATTGATACAGGTCTGACTGTATGGGTGGTCTATTGATACAGGTCTGACTTTATGGGTGGTCTATCGATACAGGTCTGACTTTATGGGTGGTCTATTGATACAGGTCTGATTGTATGGGTGGTCTATTGATACAGATCTGACTTTATGGGTGGTCTATTGATACAGGTCTGACTGTATGGGTGGTCTATTGATACAGGTCTGACTTTATGGGTGGTCTATCGATACAGGTCTGACTTTATGGGTGGTCTATTGATACAGGTCTGATTGTATGGGTGGTCTATTGATACAGGTCTGATTGTATGGGTGGTCTATTGATACAGGTCTGACTGTATGGGTGGTCTATCGATACAGATCTGACTTTATGGGTGGTCTATTGATACAGGTCTGACTGTATGGGTGGTCTATTGATACAGGTCTGACTGTATTGGTGGTCTATTGATACATGTCTGACTTTATGGGTGGTCTTTTGATGTAGGTCTGACTGTATGGGTGGTCTATTGATACAGGTCTGACTGTATGGGTGGTCTATTGATACATGTCTGACTGTATGGGTGGTCTATTGATACAGGTCTGATTGTATGGGTGGTCTATTGATACAGGTCTGACTGTATGGGTGGTCTATTGATACATGTCTGACTTTATGGGTGGTCTATTGATACATGTCTGACTGTATGGGTGGTCTATTGATACAGGTCTGACTGTATGGGTGGTCTATTGATACATGTCTGACTTTATGGGTGGTCTATTGATACATGTCTGACTGTATGGGTGGTCTATTGATACAGGTCTGACTGTATGGGTGGTCTATTGATACAGGTCTGACTTTATGGGTGGTCTATTGATACACGTCTGACTTTATGGGTGGTCTTTTGATACAGGTCTGACTTTATGGGTGGTCTATTGATACAGGTCTGACTGTATGGGTGGTCTATTGATACAGATCTGACTGTATTGGTGGTCTATTGATACATGTCTGACTTTATGGGTGGTCTATTGATACAGATCTGACTGTATGGGTGGTCTATTGATACAGATCTGACTGTATTGGTGGTCTATTGATACACGTCTGACTGTATGGGTGGTCTATTGATACAGGTCTGACTGTATGGGTGGTCTATTGATACAGGTCTGACTGTATGGGTGGTCTATTGATACAGGTCTGACTGTATTGGTGGTCTATTGATACATGTCTGACTTTATGGGTGGTCTTTTGATGTAGGTCTGACTGTATGGGTGGTCTATTGATACAGGTCTGACTGTATGGGTGGTCTATTGATACATGTCTGACTGTATGGGTGGTCTATTGATACAGGTCTGATTGTATGGGTGGTCTATTGATACAGGTCTGACTGTATGGGTGGTCTATTGATACATGTCTGACTTTATGGGTGGTCTATTGATACATGTCTGACTGTATGGGTGGTCTATTGATACAGGTCTGACTGTATGGGTGGTCTATTGATACATGTCTGACTTTATGGGTGGTCTATTGATACATGTCTGACTTTATGGGTGGTCTATTGATACACGTCTGACTTTATGGGTGGTCTTTTGATACAGGTCTGACTTTATGGGTGGTCTATTGATACAGGTCTGACTGTATGGGTGGTCTATTGATACAGATCTGACTGTATTGGTGGTCTATTGATACATGTCTGACTGTATGGGTGGTCTATTGATACAGATCTGACTGTATGGGTGGTCTATTGATACAGATCTGACTGTATTGGTGGTCTATTGATACACGTCTGACTGTATGGGTGGTCTATTGATACACGTCTGACTTTATGGGTGGTCTATTGATACAGGTCTGACTGTATGGGTGGTCTATTGATACAGGTCTGACTGTATGGGTGGTCTATTGATACAGGTCTGACTTTATGGGTGGTCTATTGATACAGGTCTGACTTTATGGGTGGTCTATTGATACAGGTCTGACTGTATGGGTGGTCTGTTGATACAGGTCTGACTGTATGGGTGGTCTATTGATACAGGTCTGACTTTACGGGTGGTCTATTGATACAGGTCTGACTTTATGAGTGGTCTATTGATACAGGTCTGACTTTATGGGTGGTCTATTGATACAGGTCTGACTGTATGGGTGGTCTGTTGATACAGGTCTGGTTGTATGGGTGGTCTATTGATACAGGTCAGACTGTATGGGTGGTCTTTTGATGTAGGTCTGACTGTATGGGTGGTCTATCGATACAGATCTGACTTTATGGGTGGTCTATTGATACAGGTCTGACTTTATGTGTGGTCTATTGATACAGGTCTGACTTTATGGGTGGTCTATTGATACAGGTCTGACTGTATGGGTGGTCTTTTGATGTAGGTCTGACTGTATGGGTGGTCTATCGATACAGATCTGACTTTATGGGTGGTCTATTGATACAGGTCTGACTTTATGTGTGGTCTATTGATACAGGTCTGACTTTATGGGTGGTCTATTGATACAGGTCTGACTGTATTTGTGGTCTATCGATACAGGTCTGACTTTATGGGTGGTCTATTGATACAGGTCTGACTGTATTTGTGGTCTATTGCTACAGGTCTTACTGTATGGGTGGTCTGTTGATACAGGTCTGACTGTATTTGTGGTCTATCGATACAGGTCTGACTGTATGGGTGGTCTATTGATACAGGTCTGATTGTATGGGTGGTCTATTGCTACAGGTCTGACTGTATTGTTGGTCTATTGATACAGGTCTGACTTTATGGGTGGTCTATTGCTACAGGTCTGACTGTATTGTTGGTCTATTGATACAGGTCTGACTTTATGGGTGGACTTTATATGTTTGACTGTATGGGTGGTATTTTAATAAAAGTTGACTATACGGGTGGTCTTTTAATAAGGGTTGACTTTAACAAGTGGTCTTTAAATACAAGCTTGACTATATGAGTGATCTTTTTATACAGGTTTGACTATACGGGTGGTCTTTTAATAAGGGTTGACTTAACAAGTGGTCTTTAAATACAAGCTTGACTATACGAGTGATCTTATAATACAGGTTTGACTTAATGAGTAGTCTTTTAATAAGGTTTGTCTATATGGGTGGTCTTTTAGCATGGGTTGATTTATGGGTGGTCTTTGAATAAGGCTTGTCTATATGGGTGGTCTTTTAATAAGGGCTGACTTAATAAGTGGTCTTTTACTTCAGGTTTGATTGTATCAGGTTACCAATCTGTTAACGTAAAACTTACAGAACAAAAGTTTCAGAACAAGCTGCTGATGATACGTCTTCAATCACGATGATGAAAACCTTGATACAATAAAGTAACAACATGTCACGGCAATAAAGAAAAAGGTTTAGAAAAAAATAGAAATTTGACATCTTTAATAGTTACAGAAACTAACATGTATTCCAAGTTCGAAAAACATTTTACTTTTCACAGCAGTTGGTATCATTCTAAAGCAATAATAAATCTCGCAGACTCACTGCTTACATACTTCAAAACAGTTTTAAATAGTGTGTGTTTTAAAATAGTACTACCAAAAATATTTGTCTATACATTCAGGAAAACACTGTTTTGATGTCGCCTGGCCTTGACAAGTTGTTATATTACTAAAGTCGGACCCTAAGTGGGGTCAATCGCTGTTCTTTTGTCATTTTTCTGTGCAATGCACTCCTTGACTTGAACGGTTTTGTACCAATTACCAATACATTGTTTCATGGAGGTTATTATGGCTTTATTTGAGTTTTACACAATACACATAATAGTCATTAAGCCAGCAGGAAGACTTGAAAACATTGATACAAAACACTTCATAATAAAATGATCTATTCACAGTTTGAGAAATATCTTTGCATTTTGCAATATCATGTATAAAATATATAATACAACGATTTTTAAATATGTACACCAAATATAAGCTTAAACTTTTGAAATCCAAATTTATATCTGACATGTGTAGTGCATACATACCTAATTAGGAGGTAAATGACGTTCAGTTAATCGGATTAAGCAATATTTCAACAAGAATCTACTAAATAAAGTTAAAAATTTGGGAGTCGGCTGTTGTTGTAGTTATCATGTCTTTCGTACCTCCTCGGCGGTATCCAGGCAAGTCTTTTTCGTAGAAATGTCCGAGGAGTTGTAAGTGGTTAGTATGAGTTTATTTACAGATTTGTACCATGTAGGCCTTAACGTACCGATTTTGGAAACTTCCAACCACCAGGTTCTATTCACACCTGTTAGCAATGCTGTACGAGGGTTTAAAGACTGTTATTCGTCCAATATTCTTAAATGTATTTCTTAAAAGTTTAGTTTCCATATTAAATAAATTGTTTGATACATTGACACGATATGCAAAACAAATGGTACAGCATTTGTTATATACAAAAGAAGGCCAATTGAGCGATAATATTTTCAAAGTAATTATCGGATGTTCGGGGGTGGTATTCGTCGGATAACATATAGTCTTTTTAAAACATATATTTGACGCCCATTGATGCTGTGCATAAATGATTTTCTTGTTTTCTTATAGAATGGCGACAAGCATTATCCCTGATAAGAAACACGTCTGGTCTGTGTCTACATCACAACACTGACCATTGGTTGTCCGAGAATGGTGAAATGTACAGCTGCCAACAATTGAACCTACACTGCACATGACAGAACGAAAATATGGAGGCTTTCCAGATGACCTGCGGTGTGCCGGTGGTTCTACCCAAACATTCGTTTGGATTCTTCACCCACAAAAACAGCAGCACGTCGCTGTAATGACCAGAACTGTGCCACTGTGATGAATTCAACAACAAGACAACAACAACAACAATACAACAAGTCAGAATATTAATCAACAATACAATAAATAACTTGCATAAGTTCAATATCACAGATGCTTTAGAAAACATATAAACTATATTTACACAAGAACTCATGTTAAACAGTCGGTGGTAAACACATAATTTCTCTGCTGAAGTTTATATTTCTGGTATTCATTGAAAATGTCTCAATTTTACAACTAACATGTAAATTAGTTCCAACGAGAAGTAACTCGAGAATCAAAAGATTGTTCATCTTTAAAAATTCAATCCTTCATCGCGCTTCCATTAAAACAAGTAAACATAACATACAGCATAATGTCCGCAGTATATTTTTTATGAATGTTTGAAGGTGTCTGGTCCTTTTATTGTTGGCCGGATTCTTTCTGTTCATGATATTAATAACACTATCAGAAGGAAATAGTTAAAAACTTTATTGTAAGAAAACTTATCTGACTGAGAGACAACACCAAGTTGACCGATTACGCTTGACATTAATGGTTTCATCGTTCAGTTGTATAATATTGATTTCCGCCTTGCAAGTACATCTTAAGATCACATTAAAAGTACCTTGCTCGAATAACCGTTCGAAATCTTTATTGGTATTCTTGATACTCGTGTTAATATTTTCACTCACTGATACGCCATTCGTAAAATTGCATTAAGGCTCTGGCCACTCGGTAAAATAAAACTCGATTTGAAATGGAAAATATATTGTCATCATATTTACTTACACCATCCGTTTTGTTTTATCTTAATACAATCGACCTTATTCGAAGTCGCCGGGATCGCCGATTTACTTCGAATAATGCAATTTGTCTCCATTTAAAAAATCCGACCAGTAGTCCACCATTTTGAATAGCGTAATTCTCTGCGGTAATGTGCAAGAAGCAATGATTATATCCAGTAAACAAATCGTGAAAGGCCAATGACTTCGAATAATGCCTCGGCTTCGGACAACCCGAGTTTGAATAACTGAGGTTCGACTGTATAATAATAGCAATCATGTTCAATGAAATTATATCTACAGGTACCGAAAACAATATATATATAATACAATATATGTATATGATAATACTTTCAATGAATATAATATCCAGTATGCAATGTTGCTTCTGAGACTTGTAGGAAGGAAATTTATAGTTCAGTAATGCTGCAGTTGTCCCCAACGTAGAATCCCGAGTACAGCAATGAATCCCATGACCACCTCAATTGTATCTGCACATGTGACTTTCAGAAAAAAACAACTCGACAGCTCTCGTGGTTATCACAAATTGACATTTTAAAATGAAAGGTGGTATCCGACAGTTTGGACCAATTTTACTAGAACAACCAAATAAATTATTGCAACTAAAAAGATCCCGTGAAATGCGGTGTATTGGTGTCCTACATCTATGTGTAAAATGAACCATAACACCCCAATCGTCATTACAAACATGTATATCCTATCTAATCTACGTTACACAGTTAGCTACATGTATCTTCAATCTGAAAACACGTGACCACTAAATTTTGAGATGACGCTACATAATTATCCGGTTAATCTGACGTCATTTTGTACTTTTAAGCATAAATCTTATTCGTGTTTTATTTATAGATTTCGAGCCAATGAACATTCAGAACAACTTTAACGAGTTGTACTGTGTGCTATAATAGAGGTAGCGTTCAAACTTGTCCTTCCTTAGACTTACACTCCATGATTTTCTGTAGAAATTCTTCACTAGTGCCCCAGACATGGACCAGATATTGTTATACGTATATGATATTGACAAACTGTCGGAGTTGAAGGTTGTATCTGCCTGTTATGACCATTATTTTTCTTTTTATATAATGTTATAAATGGTTCCATAGAGAACTGTACAATTTATTTTTCTAAAACGCTCAAACTCAAAAACCCTTTCTAATATGGTAGCGCTCATGAACGTTTGAAAATATGTAAAGTTGTTGTGTTTAACTCTTGAAAAAGGCAATTTGCCGAACAATAAGTTAAGAGGATTTAAAAAACACACACACACACTTTTTGTTGCATGTTAAGATACGCGAATTGCTGTTTATTGATGGCTTACATTTGTGTGAATTGTGAAACATAAGACTCCACTTGTCATTACAAACATGCATTTCCTATCTGAGTCACGCTGCACAGTTAGCTAAATTGAACATAAGAGAACCACGTGACCACTTTCTTTGAGTTCACGATATAAATGCATCTTGAATTCCGCTCTGACGTCGATATCAATTTTTAGCAGAAATTCCCAGAGTGGTTATATTGATTTGAAACTGATGACTATTTAGAGCGATTTATTTAACGACCAATACTGTTTTACTATTGAGGTAGTGTTTAAAATCGTATTTTATTAGGCAAAATTTCGAGGTTTTGCAGTAATTATGCCTCAATTTCCCAAACAAGGATAAACTAATTATACATGTATTTGATATAGGAGAACTGTCGGACACCACCTTTAAAGGGAACTGTTTTAATTATGTCGAACAAAGGAAAGAACAAAGCAATATCAAACCAATCCAAAACACATGCACGGTTCACATTCGTGACTACTCGGCGATATCTGGCAATGTCAAGTTAACAGAAATTGGCGTTCCGTGAGGTAAAAGATCACAGTTTAACATCCGCCGACGCCTGGTCTGATTCTGCTTCATTTTGATTGGCCACTTTAATTTCAGCAATGGCAGAATCTCGCTGGTGTACAGAAATACTATCTGCTCTTACATCTATATGTCCTTCTGTCAGTACACTCGTGTCACCGTCCAATTGTGAACTTCTTGAGACACTTTTCTTATCCAACTTACACTTTTCTGAATCATTCACGGCAAAAGTAACGTGATTGTTGACGTCATTGTCACTATCCTCGACATCATCAACTTCATCACAAATGTTTTCATTTTCGTCCATACCCGAATCGTCACTGCCTTTCTCTAGAAGTTTAGTTTTTGATTTCTTAGATTTAACACCCTTCCTCTTTTTGTGTTTCTTTGTCTTTTCTTTAGTTTTATGTCTTTTTATTTTCTTTTGAGAATTCGTCTGTTCATTTTGTACATCATCGAGGTTATGATCGTCTAATCTGAAATGGAATATTTCGTTCAATCATTAAATAATACTTTAAAAAAATACAGGTTACCCTATACATGTACGTAATCATTTCATTGACGTCCCCGGAAGTGGAAATTCGAAATCATGGGACATAACGCGTGATTTGATAAGGGACGTAACCTAGTTTCGGGAAAGATGTATTATCGTAACACCCATTAAGATACACATATGGACGTGCATAAAGGTTGCGCTTAATCATAATAAGTGTTTTGTATTGTATTTCACAAGTTTTTATCGACTTCTTTACAAAATTTAAGGTGGTATCCAACAGTTTGTGCAATATTTTTCAAGTAAAGACGGAAAGCTCAACGTTTGACACCCTCAGAGTATTGAGCCTGAACATAAGTTATGATCTTGCGCCTAAATTATCGTCATATTTTATCACAAGATAGTGTTTTCTTCAGCAACACTCCTAGCTATGCACTTAACCTATATTGTCAATAATAAACAACACCCATAACGAACCCACATATTTAATCGCCACTCTTTACCTAAAACCCCAAAACAACCACTCGAATTTCGAAATGTATTATTGAGACGACAGTTCAACTCGAAGAAATACTTTCCTTGGGTCAAGCAAACACAATAAACTGGCACTTTAGTTCTCATAAGCGGTGATCGTACGATATACACGGTATACACGGGAACTACGTAACTTTATGACAGGAGAGCACATCATAAAAGTTTTACTTGAATACGTGTTGTATAAATTAGAAAAATCAAAAGTCGTTATCAGTTAGAGTGCGTCTGTACAGAGGTAGTTATTATGTCTAGAGTTGTTAAGTCAACATAATGATCATAAAGCTCGCGCCAGTGGGAATTACAGGACAAAAAGGTTGATAAGAATAAAGATCGGAGCCATTGTTACAGCGACCTGCTCACAGCTTGTGCGTATGTTGACACACAGAATTATACCATTCACACTTCATTGTATTTAAAATGTTGCGTCAGCATCGGGCATATTATTTATGAATGACGTATACACATAACATGTATTCCCGCATGAGCATTCCGGAGATTAACAAGGTTATGGAGCTTAAAATGGCTGAATATTAAATTTTATAGAATATTAAAAAGCATCGTGACGCATTTGAGTAATCTTACCTTAAGACAACACACTATTGAGAAGAAAGCCTTCACATATTACCTAGTATACCGGTATATATTATTGAAAGCCATGTTCAATATAAGCGGTATATGTTTCGTTAATTCATTGTAGTTTAACATAAAATGCATTTTACCACATGTGTCCAAATCGCTTCCGAATAAATCACATTACCTTGGTTATTTTTTTCCATTTAAAAAACTTTCATTGTTATATTGATCATATAAATTTAATAACTGTCATTTATCCTTTGCCAGTGTGACTTCAATGAATTTGAAAACATCAGTATACAGTTATTTTTTGTGGGTCACATACAAACAAATTCTTTATAAATAAAAACATGACACGGTAAATGCATAACTAAGAAGGAAAACATACATTAACTGACTTAATTTCACCTTTGAATAAGGGGTATGACAAGCTCGGGATAACATCATTCAATTGTTTGATGAACGGCAGTATGACAAGCTCGGGATAACATCATTCAATTGTTTGATGAACGGCAGTATGACAAGCTCATCATCATTCAATTGTTTGATGAACGGCAGTATGACAAGCTCGGGATATCATCATTCAATTGTTTGATGAACGGCAGCATGACAAGCTCGGGATATCATCATTCAATTGTTTGATGAACGGCAGTATGACAAGCTCATCATCATTCAATTGTTTGATGAACGGCAGTATGACAAGCTCATCATCATTCAATTGTTTGATGAACGGCAGTATGACAAGCTCGGAATATCATCATTCAATTGTTTGATGAACGGCAGTATGACGAGCTCGGGATATCATCATTCAATTGTTTGATGAACGGCAGTATGACGAGCTCGGGATATCATCATTCATTTGCTTGATAAACGGCAGTATGACAGGCTCGGGATATCATCATTCAATTGTTTGATGAACGGCACCATGACAGGCTCGGGATATCATCATTCAATTGTTTGATAAACGGCAGTACGACAGACGCGGGATATCATCATTCAATTGTTTGATAAACGGCAGCATGACAAGCTCGGGATATCATCATTCAATTGTTTGATAAACGGCAGTACGACAGACGCGGGATATCATCATTCAATTGTTTGATAAACGGCAGCATGACAAGCTCGGGATATCATCATTCAATTGTTTGATAAACGGCAGTACGACAGACGCGGGATATCATCATTCAATTGTTTGATGAACGGCAGTATGACGAGCTCGGGATATCATCATTCATTTGTTTGATGAACGGCAGTATGACAAGCTCGGGATATCATCATTCAATTGTTTGATGAACGGCAGTATGACGAGCTCGGGATATCATCATTCAATTGTTTGATGAACGGCAGTATGACAAGCTCGGGATATCATCATTCAATTGTTTGATGAACGGCAGTATGACAAGCTCGGGATATCATCATTCAATTGTTTGATGAACGGCAGTATGACGAGCTCGGGATATCATCATTCAATTGTTTGATGAACGGCAGTATGACAAGCTCGGGATATCATCATTCAATTGTTTAATGAACGGCAGCATGACAAGCTCGGGATATCATCTTCAATTGTTTGATAAACGGCAGTATGACAGGCTCGGGATATCATCATTCAATTGTTTGATGAACGGCAGTATGACAGACGCGGGATATCATCATTCAATTGTTTGATAAACGGCAGTATGACAGGCTCGGGATATCATCATTCAATTGTTTGATGAACGGCAGTATGACAAGCTCGGGATATCATCATTCATTTGCTTGATGAACGGCAGTATGACAAGCTCATCATCATTCAATTGTTTGATGAACGGCAGTATGACAAGCTCGGGATATCATCATTCATTTGTTTGATGAACGGCAGTATGACAAGCTCATCATCATTCAATTGTTTGATGAACGGCAGTATGACAAGCTCGGGATATCATCTTCAATTGTTTGATGAACGGCAGTATGACGAGCTCGGGATATCATCATTCAATTGTTTGATGAACGGCAGTATGACAAGCTCGGAATATCATCATTCAATTGTTTGATGAACGGCAGTATGACAAGCTCGGGATATCATCATTCAATTGTTTGATGAACGGCAGTATGACAAGCTCGGGATATCATCATTCAATTGTTTGATGAACGGCAGTATGACAAGCTCGGGATATCATCATTCAATTGTTTGATGAACGGCAGCATGACAAGCTCGGAATATCATCATTCAATTGCTTGATGAACGGCAGTATGACAGGCTCGGAATATCATCATTCCATTGTTTGATGAACGGCAGCATGACAGGCTCGGGATATCATCATTCAATTGTTTGATGAACGGCAGTATGACAAGCTCGGGATATCATCATTCAATTGTTTGATGAACGGCCCCATGACAAGCTCGGGATATCATCTTCAATTGTTTGATGAACGGCAGTATGACAAGCTCGGGATATAATCATTTAATTGTTTGATGAACGGCAGCATGACAAGCTCGGGATATCATCAATCAATTGCTTGATGAACGGCAGTATGACGAGCTCGGGATATCAGCATTCAATTGTTTGATGAACGGCAGTATGACAAGCTCGGAATATCATCATTCAATTGTTTGATGAACGGCAGTATGACAAGCTCGGGATATCATCATTCAATTGTTTAATGAACGGCAGCATGACAAGCTCGGGATATCATCAATCAATTGCTTGATGAACGGCAGTATGACGAGCTCGGGATATTATCATTCCATTGTTTGATGAACGGCAGTATGACAAGCTCGGAATATCATCATTCAATTGTTTGATGAACAGCAGTATGACAAGCTCGGAATATCATCATTCAATTGTTTGATGAACGGCAGTATGACAAGCTCGGGATATCATCATTCAATTGTTTAATGAACGGCAGCATGACAAGCTCGGGATATCATCAATCAATTGCTTGATGAACGGCAGTATGACGAGCTCGGGATATTATCATTCCATTGTTTGATGAACGGCAGTATGACAAGCTCGGGATATCATCATTCAATTGTTTGATAAACGGCAGTATGACAAGCTCGGGATATCATCTTCAATTGTTTGATGAACGGCAGTATGACGAGCTCGGGATATCATCATTCAATTGTTTGATGAACGGCAGTATGACAAGCTCGGAATATCATCATTCAATTGTTTGATGAACGGCAGTTTGACAAGCTCGGGATATCATCATTCAATTGTTTGATGAACGGCAGTATGACAAGCTCGGGATGTCATCATTCAATTGTTTGATAAACGGCAGTATGACAAGCTCATAATCATTCAATTGTTTGATGAACGGCAGTATGGCAAGCTCGGGATATCATCATTCAATTGTTTGATAAACGGCAGTATGACGAGCTCGGGATATCATCATTCAATTGTTTGATAAACGGCAATATGACGAGCTCGGGATATCATCATTCAATTGTTTGATGGACGGCAGCATGACAAGCTCATCATCATTCAATTGTTTGATAAACGGCAGTATGACGAGCTCGGGATATCATCATTCAATTGTTTGATGAACGGCAGCATGACAAGCTCATCATCATTCAATTGTTTGATGAACGGCAGCTTGACGAGCTCGGGATATAATCATTCAATTGTTTGATGAACGGCAGTATGACAAGCTCATCATCATTCAATTGTTTGATGAACGGCAGCATGACAAGCTCATCATCATTCAATTGTTTGATGAACGGCAGTTTGACGAGCTCGGGATATCATCATTCAATAGTTTGATGAACGGCAGTATGACAAGCTCATCATCATTCAATTGTTTGATGAACGGCAGTATGACTAGCTCATCATCATTCAATTGTTTGATGAACGGCAGCTTGACGAGCTCGGGATATCATCATTCAATTGTTTGATGAACGGCAGTATGACGAGCTCGGGATATCATCATTCAATTGTTTGATGAACGGCAGCATGACAAGCTCATCATCATTCAATTGTTTGATGAACGGCAGTATGACGAGCTCATCATCATTCAATTGTTTGATGAACGGCAGCTTGACGAGCTCGGGATATCATCATTCAATTGTTTGATGAACGGCAGTATGACAAGCTCATCATCATTCAATTGTTTGATGAACGGCAGCATGACAAGCTCATCATCATTCAATTGTTTGATGAACGGCAGTTTGACGAGCTCGGGATATCATCATTCAATTGTTTGATGAACGGCAGTATGACAAGCTCATCATCATTCAATTGTTTGATGAACGGCAGTATGACTAGCTCATCATCATTCAATTGTTTGATGAACGGCAGCATGACAAGCTCATCATCATTCAATTGTTTGATGAACGGCAGTATGACAAGCTCATCATCATTCAATTGTTTGATGAACGGCAGTATGACAGGCTCGGAATATCATCATTCAATTGTTTGATGAACGACAGTATGACAAGCTCGGGATATCATCCTTCAATTATTTGATGAACGGCACCATGGCAAGCTCGGGATATCATTTTCAATTGTTTGATGAACGGCAGTATGACAAGCTCGGAATATCATCATTCAATTGTTTGATGAACGGCAGCATGACAAGCTCGGGATATCATCAATCAATTGCTTGATGAACGGCAGTATGACGAGCTCGGGATATCATCATTCAATTGTTTGATAAACGGCAGTATGACGAACTCGGGATATCATCATTCAATTGTTTGATAAACGGCAGTATGACGAGCTCGGGATATCATCATTCAATTGTTTGATGAACGGCAGCATGACAAGCTCATCATCATTCAATTGTTTGATGAACGGCAGTATGGCAAGCTCATCATCATTCAATTGTTTGATAAACGGCAGTATGACGAGCTCGGGATATCATCATTCAATTGTTTGATGAACGGCAGCATGACAAGCTCATCATCATTCAATTGTTTGTTGAAAGGCAGTATGACGAGCTCATCATCATTCAATTGTTTGATGAACGGCAGCTTGACGAGCTCGGGATATCATCATTCAATTGTTTGATGAACGGCAGTATGACAAGCTCATCATCATTCAATTGTTTGATGAACGGCAGCATGGCAAGCTCATCATCATTCAATTGTTTGATGAACGGCAGTTTGACGAGCTCGGGATATCATCATTCAATTGTTTGATGAACGGCAGTATGAGAAGCTCATCATCATTCAATTGTTTGATGAACTGCAGTATGACTAGCTCATCATCATTCAATTGTTTGATGAACGACAGTATGACAGGCTCGGAATATCATCATTCAATTGCTTGATGAACGGCAGTATGACAAGCTCGGGATATCATCATTCAATTGTTTGATGAACGGCACCATGACAAGCTCGGGATATCATCTTCAATTGTTTGATGAACGGCAGCATGACAAGCTCGGGATATCATCATTCAATTGTTTGATAAACGGCAGTATGACAAGCTCGGGATATCATCATTCAATTGTTTGATGAACGGCAGCATGACAAGCTCGGGATATCATCAATCAATTGCTTGATGAACGGCAGTATGACGAGCTCGGGATATCATCATTCAATTGTTTGATGAACGGCAGTATGACAAGCTCATCATCATTCAATTGTTTGATGAACGGCAGTATGACAAGCTCGGGATATCATCATTCAATTGTTTTATGAACGGCAGCATGACAAGCTCGGGATATCATCAATCAATTGTTTGATGAACGGCAGTATGACGAGCTCGGGATATCATCATTCAATTGTTTTATGAACGGCAGCATGACAAGCTCGGGATATCATCAATCAATTGTTTGATGAACGGCAGTATGACAAGCTCGGGATATCATCATTCAATTGTTTTATGAACGGCAGCATGACAAGCTCGGGATATCATCAATCAATTGTTTGATGAACGGCAGTATGACGAGCTCGGGATATCATCATTCAATTGTTTGATGAACGGCAGTATGACAAGCTCGGGATATCATCATTCAATTGTTTGATGAACGGCAGTATGACAAGCTCGGGATATCATCATTCAATTGTTTTATGAACGGCAGCATGACAAGCTCGGGATATCATCAATCAATTGTTTGATGAACGGCAGTATGACGAGCTCGGGATATTATCATTCAATTGTTTAATGAACGGCAGTATGACAAGCTCGGAATATCATCATTCAATTGTTTGATGAACGGCAGTATGACGAGCTCGGAATATCATCATTCAATTGTTTGATAAACGGCAGTATGACGAGCTCGGGATATCATCATTCAATTGTTTGATAAACGGCAGTATGACAAGCTCGGGATATCATCAATCAATTGCTTGATGAACGGCAGTATGACAAGCTCGGGATATCATCATTCAATTGTTTGATGAACGGCAGTATGACAAGCTCGGGATATCATCATTCAATTGTTTGATGAACGGCAGTATGACAAGCTCGGGATATCATCATTCAATTGTTTGATAAACGGCACCATGACAAGCTCGGGATATCATCTTCAATTGTTTGATGAACGGCAGTATGACGAGCTCGGGATATCATCATTCAATTGTTTGATGAACGGCAGTATGACAAGCTCGGGATATCATCATTCAATTGTTTGATAAACGGCAGTATGACAAGCTCATAATCATTCAATTGTTTGATGAACGGCAGTATGGCAAGCTCGGGATATCATCATTCAATTGTTTGATAAACGGCAGTATGACAAGCTCGGGATATCATCATTCAATTGTTTGATGAACGGCAGTTAGAAACATTCAAATGCATGCATTTATTTTATTTACCATGGGCCACTACAGGCAGTGAGTTCGGTTTTCTACTTACCTTGTCATCTCAGGTACCCCAGTACTTATCTTATGATTTATTAATACTGATAAGAAAACAGACGTTTAAAGTGCGGATAGTGAAATATACGACTTGTACCTGATATGATTGAAGGGATTTGTTCTGCAGCCATAAATGCATGTCACTTAAAATTGCTGCGGTAGTTGAATCCTACCATATTTGAAACATAACAGATTATTATTTGTCCTCCCAACTGTTGAAGTGGTTATTAAGCTGACTTCTAGTTCAAGAGACCACGCACAACTGAACAGAGAAAAAGAGAATGAGAGAGAGAGAAGAGAGAGAGAGCGAGCGAGGGAGAGAGAAAGAGAGAGAGAAAGAGAAAAAGAGCGAGAGAGAGAGAGAGCGAGACAGATAGAAAGAGAGAGAGAAAGAGAGAGAGAGAAAGAGAGAGAGGCAGATATATAGATATCTAATTGTACGTGGGTGGGGAAAACAATTTCATAAAGAGAAGTATAGTTATATACATGTAAGTAAAATTAAAAGGTACATGTATTTAGTAGATTAAAACTAAATATATAACTGATATTCAAAGGGATAAATTATATTGAGGAAAAATACTTTAGAAACAATGCTTTGCGGTTGAGATTTTTTTTATTTATATTAAACCCCTTTTTTTAATAATGAAAATACGGAATCATCAAAAAACACATTTATTACAAGAAGTTTATTAACTTGTCAACTTGACTAAACTGTTGACGCGACACTTGTCATTTTCCCCATGTAATACCACCCAAGGTTTGTGTTGTTTAGATACACCAGCCCATACATAACACGCACTCAGATTCATTTATCCAAGACAAAACATGACAATCATTTTTAAATGGCCTAATGAGTAGTCTCCCCTGATAATCCCTAAATGCAAGGAGGTCCCTCAATTTGTTTTACTCGTTTTTTTATGCTTGTGTCCTATAGAGTGTATGTTCACTTTTCTTCCTTTCTTGTGATACCCAGGTTAACCATCAACAACAAACACTTCCGATTTTTTTAAATAACAAATCTCTATAAGTATTTATTGGATTCTAAGCTTATATTTATGCAAAAGTAAGAAATTTCACTGTTTGTAATTGCAATATCTACAAAAGAACAATGTATAAAGGCCAAGAATTCCAACTAAAAGGACCTACCTACTATTTGGAATACCTCGGATATTAACTAACAAGGGAGACAATTTCCATTTCACCAATGTACCTCAATTGGGTTTTTTAATTTCCAAAAAGTCCCGTTTACCGCAATACGGATATACAAGGAGAGTGAGATGGGAATTGATTTAATGTTTACAAGACTAAGGGGTGTTATATATTTATGAGTTTAATTAAGATAGCGACATCGATAATATTAATGACGATAATGACAATGCCACTTCACATTTCAATAATAATGAACAACTAAAAGTACATTCTTAAATATTACATTAGTCACATGTTAGTAAGAAAGAAACGTGACGTAGGTAAAAGGTGTTCACTACAAACAGATGCGACAGGAATATAAATGACTAAATTACCAAGTAGTTAAGTATTGTTATGTTGTTAAGAATATTATTGGTGTTTTATCAATGGTCTGAAGTGCCATTTAGAAAGGTCTACATTCTACTAAATCAAATACTATAACCTCACTAACTACATGTAATTATCTAATTATCCAGCAATTTACCATAACTTCACTGAGGTCACCGCGCCCTAAATAAAGTAACAAGAGAGCTATAAATAACTTGTTTTATTGCTGATTTCTTTTACAATAGCAAGTGACTAATGATTCACTTACTTTTGATTAATTTGAACATTTGAGTAGCATTTGTACAATGTAAAAGAAACCAACTTGACACATGAGATCGTAGCAACATAAAATGGAATATATTGAATATTAATATTGTTTAGACCTGCAGCGGTTTATAGTTTAAAGCGAGTTAGCACATGACGCATTCAACCAGACGATCCGCTCTTCATTTGTACTTATTTCATTTTCTCCCTTTAAATGTTGTTTATTTTAATACAAATTTTAATACAAGTTCTTAGATACATACTGGCTTGTTGAGCTTACAGCGGCTGTACAAAGAGTTCTTAGATACATACTGGCTTGTTGAGCTTACAGCGGCTGTACAAAGAGTTCTTAGATACATACTGGCTTGTTGAGCTTACAGCGGCTGTACAAAGAGTTCTTAGATACATACTGGCTTGTTGAGCTTACAGCGGCTGTACAAAGAGTTCTTAGATACATACTGGCTTGTTGAGCTTACAGCGGCTGTACAAAGAGTTCTTAATTACATACTGGCTTGTTGAGCTTACAGCGGCTGTACAAAGTGTTCTTAGTTACATACTGGCTTGTTGAGCTTACAGCGGCTGTACAAAGAGTTCTTAGTTACATACTGGCTTGTTGAGCTTACAGCGGCTGTACAAAGTGTTCTTAGTTACATACTGGCTTGTTGAGCTTACAGCGGCTGTACAAAGAGTTCTTAGATACATACTGGCTTGTTGAGCTTACAGCGGCTGTACAAAGAGTTCTTAGATACATACTGGCTTGTTGAGCTTACAGCGGCTGTACAAAGAGTTCTTAGATACATACTGGCTTGTTGAGCTTACAGCGTCTGTACAAAGAGTTCTTAGATACATACTGGCTTGTTGAGCTTACAGCGGCTGTACAAAGAGTTCTTAATTACATACTGGCTTGTTGAGCTTACAGCGGCTGTACAAAGAGTTCTTAGATACATACTGGCTTGTTGAGCTTACAGCGGCTGTACAAAGAGTTCTTAGATACATACTGGCTTGTTGAGCTTACAGCGGCTGTACAAAGAGTTCTTAGATACATACTGGCTTGTTGAGCTTACAGCGGCTGTACAAAGAGTTCTTAGTTACATACTGGCTTGTTGAGCTTACAGCGGCTGTACAAAGTGTTCTTAGTTACATACTGGCTTGTTGAGCTTACAGCGGCTGTACAAAGAGTTCTTAGTTACATACTGGCTTGTTGAGCTTACAGCGGCTGTACAAAGAGTTCTTAGATACATACTGGCTTGTTGAGCTTACAGCGGCTGTACAAAGAGTTCTTAGATACATACTGGCTTGTTGAGCTTACAGCGGCTGTACAAAGAGTTCTTAGATACATACTGGCTTGTTGAGCTTACAGCGGCTGTACAAAGAGTTCTTAGTTACATACTGGCTTGTTGAGCTTACAGCGGCTGTACAAAGAGTTCTTAGATACATACTGGCTTGTTGAGCTTACAACGGCTGTACAAAGAGTTCTTAGTTACATACTGGCTTGTTGAGCTTACAGCGGCTGTACAAAGAGTTCTTAGTTACATACTGGCTTGTTGAGCTTACAGCGGCTGTACAAAGAGTTCTTAGATACATACTGGCTTGTTGAGCTTACAGCGGCTGTACAAAGAGTTCTTAGATACATACTGGCTTGTTGAGCTTACAGCGGCTGTACAAAGAGTTCTTAGATACATACTGGCTTGTTGAGCTTACAGCGGCTGTACAAAGAGTTCTTAGATACATACTGGCTTGTTGAGCTTACATCGTCTGTACAAAGAGTTCTTAGATACATACTGGCTTGTTGAGCTTACAGCGGCAGTACAAAGAGTTCTTAGTTACATACTGGCTTGTTGAGCTTACAGCGGCTGTACAAAGTGTTCTTAGTTACATACTGGCTTGTTGAGCTTACAGCGGCTGTACAAATAGTTCTTAGTTACATACTGGCTTGTTGAGCTTACAGCGGCTGTACAAAGAGTTTTTAGATACATACTGGCTTGTTGAGCTTACAGCGGCTGTACAAAGAGTTCTTAGATACATACTGGCTTGTTGAGCTTACAGCGGCTGTACAAAGGTCAAAATCATCGCAACCCCTTTGATTCTCCAAACTTTAAAACAACACAATATTTTAAAGTACATCATGTTCAGATGTAATCAAGTGACACAATCGGGTAAAAGTACACCGTGTTCAGATTTAATCAAGTTTTTAATCCAGCGTTCAATGGTTTTCTAAAGAATTTCACTTTTTGAACGACATTAAAAATACAAATATTGACCCAGTTTCTTTAAGATAATATTTTCTTTCTAAAATTTTAATAATTAGAAGATTTCGAAATTAACTAATTAGGTGTAAAGACAACAAACCATTCTTATTTTGAAAAAAAATGCAAAAAGTGTTCTCTACCTTTTGAGCGATTCCCCCCGTGTGAGTTCCGCTACTGGAGTCATTGGCGCTGGTTCTTCTTTGGTAGTTTTGGCATGAGGGTTACCTGTAAATGATACAACAATGTTCTTTGCTTAGTTTTTATTTAGGTAGTAGTTGTAATTTTATCAGCTTATTGGTTGCAGATTTCTTCAAAACCTTGCGTGTTAAAATATGTCAGCATACAGAATCCTTACTTGACCCTTACTTTTACTCCCCCACCCCAGCCTTTCACCGAGTGGGTTCGAGTCCTAATAGGGGGGTCTTTAACACCCCCCCCCCCCAGGCTTTCACCGAGTGGGTTAGAGTCCCTATAGGGAGGTCTTTAACCCCCACCCCCAGCCTTTGACCTAGTGGGTTCGAGTCCCTATAGGGAGGTCTTTAACCCCCCCCCCCAAGCCTTTCACCGAGTGGGTTCGAGTCCCTATAGGGAGGTCTTTAACCCCCACAAGCCTTTCACCGAGTGGGTTTGAGTCCCTATAGGGAGGTCTTTAACCCCCAGCCTTTCACCGAGTGTGTTCGAGTCCCTATAGGGAGGTCTTTAACCCCCCCCCCCCCACAAGCCTTTCACCGAGTGGGTTCGAGTCCCTATAGGGAGGTCTTTAACCCCCACAAGCCTTTCACCGAGTGGGTTTGAGTCCCCATAGGGAGGTCTTTAACCCCCAGCCTTTCACCGAGTGTGTTCATAGGGAGGTATTTAACCCCCCCCCCACAAGCCTTTCACCGAGTGGGTTCGAGTCCCTATTGGGAGGTCTTTAACCCCCCCCCCCCCCCCCAAGCCTTTCACCGAGTGGGTTCGAGTCCCTATAGGGAGGTCTTTCAGCTGACATGCGTTGAGGTTCGATGCAGACATATATCTGTAGGTATCCTCCACTAATACTTTACATACCGTCGCCAGTATGTCCATTATTGTATTGGGACATTGTAACTGGAACAAACTGATGTGAATGTATTATAGTTAAGACATACAATGCAGATCAAAATTGTAAATACCATTGTGGAGACAATGAGAATGATTTATTGTAAAGGTTTATTTTCTAATAATCAAATCCTTTTTGATAAAAAACAAACAAACAAACAAATAAACAAACACAACCAAACTTTGTATATCTTGATTAACACCCGAATGGCACGGGCATTGGTATGAAATCAAAGGTTTGTGAGAATCGACAGATCTAGCCAATGTGCCAAGATTGTTCGATAACATTTCTAAAGGGCTCATTTTGCAAAGAAAAATCGGGTAGTAGTGTTAGCGATTTGCACGGAGGCGTGTACAAGAATATAAACATATTGTAAATTGTCTGCACACTGCTTATTGAAAGTGTGTCGGTATTTGGCCTTCAAACTCAAGTTTATTTTTTGTCTGTCTCGCCTCTTTGTAGTATATGTGAATGAACTTATTTGTCATTACGATGTATTTATTATTAAGCAATGCAAACCTTAGTTCCTTGCTTACAATTGCATGTCCATGCAAAGGTAACAACACATATCGCAAGACACTCAATAGCAAATATTTCATATGCCAATCAGACAGTTCCCAGCGGGAGAATGCGGACAGTTCACAGTGGGAGCTTGATGACAGACAGTTCACAAATGGAACTTGTGGACAGTTTCCAGCGGGAGAATGCGGACAGTTCACAGTGGGAGCTTGATAACAGATAGTTCACAAATGGAAATTGTGGAAAGTTTCCAGCGGGAGAATGCGGACAGTTCACAGTGGGAGCTTGATGACAGACAGTTCACAAATGGAACTTGTGGACAGTTTCCAGCGGGAGAATGCTGACAAAAGTTCCCAGAGGGAGAATGCGGACAGTTCCCAGTGGAAGATTGCTGACAGACAATTCACAAATGGAACTTGTGGACAGTTTCCAGCGGGAGAATGCTGACAAAAGTTCCCAGAGGGAGAATGCGGACAGTTCCCAGTGGAAGATTGCTGACAGACAATTCACAAATGGAACTTGTGGACAGTTTCCAGCGGGAGAATGCTGACAAAAGTTCCCAGAGGGAGAATGCGGACAGTTCCCAGTGGAAGATTGCTGACAGACAATTCACAAATGGAACTTGTGGACAGTTTCCAGCGGGAGAATGCTGACAAAAGTTCCCAGAGGGAGAATGCGGACAGTTCCCAGTGGAAGATTGCTGACAGACAATTCACAAATGGAACTTGTGGACAGTTTCCAGCGGGAGAATGCTGACAAAAGTTCCCAGAGGGAGAATGCGGACAGTTCCCAGTGGAAGATTGATGAGAGACAGTTCCCAGTGGGAGATTGCTGACAGACAATTCACAGTGGGAGCTTAATGACAGACAGTTCACAAATGGAACTTGTGGACAGTTTCCAGCGGGAGAATGCTGACAAAAGTTCCCAGAGGGAGAATGCGGACAGTTCCCAGTGGAAGATTGCTGACAGACAATTCACAAATGGAACTTGTGGACAGTTTCCAGCGGGAGAATGCTGACAAAAGTTCCCAGAGGGAGAATGCGGACAGTTCCCAGTGGAAGATTGCTGACAGACAATTCACAAATGGAACTTGTGGACAGTTTCCAGCGGGAGAATGCTGACAAAAGTTCCCAGAGGGAGAATGCGGACAGTTCCCAGTGGAAGATTGATGAGAGACAGTTCCCAGTGGGAGATTGCTGACAGACAATTCACAGTGGGAGCTTGATGACAGACAGTTTACAGTGGGAACTTGATGACAGACAGTTTACTGTGAGAGCTTGATGACAGACAGTTCACAGTGGGAGCTTGATGACAGACAGTTTACATGGGGAGATTGATGACAGACAGTTCCCAGTGGGAGCTTGATGACAGACAGTTCACAGTGGGAGCTTGATGACAGACAGTTCACAGTGGGAGCTTGATGACAGACAGTTCCCAGTGAGAGCTTGATGACAGACAGTTTACACGGGCAGATTGATGACAGACAGTGATATGGTTATGCATTGTGCATTTAGTTATATTTTTGTATAGCATAACAAGAATATACAATATAACACAGAAATTAACATGAAAACATTTGTACAATATATTAAAATATAATGACATGACATGCATCCAGCACCAAGGATAGCACAAACAAAATGAATTTCCTTTATTGACCTTATGGGATATCTGAAGCTTTGTCTTATTGACCTTATGGGATATCTGAAGCTTTGTCTTATTGATCTTATGGGATATTTGAAGCTTAGTCTTATTGATCTTATGGGATATCTGAAGCTTTGTCTTATTGACCTTATAGGATATCTGAAGCTTAGTCTTATTGCCCTTATGGGATATCTGAAGCTTAGTCTTATTGACCTTATGGGATATCTGAAGCTTTGTCTTATTGACCTTATGGGATATCTGAAGCTTTGTCTTATTGACCTTATGTGATATCTGAAGCTTTGTCTTATTGACCTTATGGGATATCTGAAGCTTTGTCTTATTGACCTTATGGGATATCTGAAGCTTAGTCTTATTGACCTCATGGGATATCTGAAGCTCAGTCTTATTGACCTTATGGGATATCTGAAGCTCAGTCTTACTGACCTTATGGGATATCTGAAGCTTAGTCTTATTGACCTTATGGGATATCTGAAGCTTAGTCTTATTGACCTCATGGGATATCTGAAGCTTTGTCTTATTGACTTTATGGGATATCTGAAGCTTTGTCTTATTGACTTTATGGGATATCTGAAGCTCAGTCTTATTGACCTTATGGGATATCTGAAGCTTAGTCTTATTGACCTTTTGGGATATCTGAAGCTTTGTCTTATTGACCTTATGGGATATCTGAAGCTTAGTCTTATTGACCTCATGGGATATCTGAAGCTTTGTCTTATTGACTTTATGGGATATCTGAAGCTTTGTCTTATTGACTTTATGGGATATCTGAAGCTTAGTCTTATTGACCTTATGGGATATCTGAAGCTTAGTCTTATTGACCTTATGAGATATCTGAAGCTTAGTCTTATTGACCTTATGGGGATATCTGAAGCTTTGTCTTATTGACCTTATGGGATATCTGAAGCTTTGTCTTATTGACCTTATGGGATATCTGAAGCTTAGTCTTATTGACCTTATGGGATATCTGAAGCTTTGTCTTATTGACCTTATGGGATATCTGGAGCTTAGTCTTATTGACCTTATGGGATATCTGAAGCTTTGTCTTATTGACTTTATGGGATATCTGAAGCTTAGTCTTATTGACCTTATGGGATATCTGAAGCTTTGTCTTATTGACCTTATGGGATATCTGAAGCTTTGTCTTATTGACCTTATGGGATATCTGAAGCTTAGTCTTATTGACCTTATGGGATATCTGAAGCTTAGTCTTATTGCCCTTATGGGATATCTGAAGCTTTGTCTTATTGACCTTATGGGATATCTGAAGCTTTGTCTTATTGACCTTATGGGATATCTGAAGCTTAGTCTTATTGCCCTTATGGGATATCTGAAGCTTTGTCTTATTGACCTTATGGGATATCTGAAGCTTTGTCTTATTGACCTTATAGGATATCTGAAGCTTAGTCTTATTGACCTTATGAGATATCTGAAGCTTAGTCTTATTGACCTTATGGGATATCTGAAGCTTTGTCTTATTGACCTTATGTGATATCTGAAGCTTTGTCTTATTGACCTTATGGGATATCTGAAGCTTTGTCTTATTGACCTTATGGGATATCTGAAGCTTAGTCTTATTGACCTCATGGGATATCTGAAGCTTAGTCTTATTGACCTTATGGGATATCTGAAGCTTTGTCTTATTGACCTTATGGGATATCTGAAGCTTTGTCTTATTGACCTTATGGGATATCTGAAGCTTAGTCTTATTGACCTTATGGGATATCTGAAGCTTAGTCTTATTGCCCTTATGGGATATCTGAAGCTTTGTCTTATTGACCTTATGGGATATCTGAAGCTTTGTCTTATTGACCTTATGGGATATCTGAAGCTTAGTCTTATTGCCCTTATGGGATATCTGAAGCTTTGTCTTATTGACCTTATGGGATATCTGAAGCTTTGTCTTATTGACCTTATAGGATATCTGAAGCTTAGTCTTATTGACCTTATGAGATATCTGAAGCTTTGTCTTATTGACCTTATGGGATATCTGAAGCTTAGTCTTATTGACCTTATGGGATATCTGAAGCTTTGTCTTATTGACCTTATGGGATATCTGAAGCTTAGTCTTATTGACCTTATGGGATATCTGAAGCTTTGTCTTATTGACCTTATGGGATATCTGAAGCTTTGTCTTATTGACCTTATGGGATATCTGAAGCTTTGTCTTATTGACCTATGGATATCTGAAGCTTAGTCTTATTGACCTTATGGGATATCTGAAGCTTAGTCTTATTGACCTTATGGATATCTGAAGCTTTGTCTTATTGACCTTATGGGATATCTGAAGCTTTGTCTTTTGACTTATGGGATATCTGAAGCTTTGTCTTATTGACCTTATGGGATATCTGAAGCTTTGTCCTTATTGACCTCATGGGATATCTGAAGCTTTGTCTTATTGACCTATGAATATCTGAAGCTTAGTCTTATTGACTAGTGAGATCTCTGAAGCTTAGTCTTATTGACCTTATGGGATATCTGAAGCTTTGGTCTTATTGACCTTATGGGATATCTGAAGCTTTAGTCTTATTGACCTTATGAGATATCTGAAGCTTGTCTTATTGACCTTATGGGATATCTGAAGCTTGTCTTATTGACCTTATGGGATATCTGAAGCTTGTCTTATTGACCTTATGGGATATCTGAAGCTTAGTCTTATTGACCTTATGGGATATCTGAAGCTTTGTCTTATTGACCTTATGGGATATCTGAAGCTTAGTCTTATTGACCTTATGGGATATCTGAAGCTTAGTCTTATTGACCTTATGGGATATCTGAAGCTTTGTCTTATTGACCTTATGGGATATCTGAAGCTTGTCTTATTGACCTTATGGGATATCTGAAGCTTGTCTTATTGACCTTATGGGATATCTGAAGCTTTGTCTTATTGACCTATGGGATATCTGAAGCTTGTCTTATTGACCTATGGGATATCTGAAGCTTTGTCTTATTGACCTTATGGGATATCTGAAGCTTTGTCTTATTGACCTTATGGGATATCTGAAGCTTGTCTTATTGACCTATGGGATATCTGAAGCTTTGTCTTATTGACCTTAGGGATATCTGAAGCTTGTCTTATTGACCTTATGGGATATCTGAAGCTTTGTCTTATTGACCTTATGGGATATCTGAAGCTTTGTCTTATTGACCTTATGGGATATCTGAAGCTTAGTCTTATTGACCTTATGGGACATCTGAAGCTTAGTCTTATTGACCTATGGGACATCTGAAGCTTTAGTCTTATTGACCTTATGGGATATCTGAAGCTTTGTCTTATTGACCTTATGGGATTTCTGAAGCTTTGTCTTATGGACCTTATGGGATATCTGAAGCTTTTGTCTTATTGACCTTATGGGATATCTGAAGCTTTGTCTTATTGACCTTATGGGATATCTGAAGCTTAGTCTTATTGACCTTATGGGATATCTGAAGCTTTGTCTTATTGACCTTATGGGATATCTGAAGCTTTGTCTTATTGACCTTATGGGATATCTGAAGCTTAGTCTTATTGACCTTATGGAATAATCTGAAGCTTAGTCTTATTGACCTTATGGGAAATCTGAAGCTTTGTCTTATTGACCTTATGGGATATCTGAAGCTTAGTATTTATTGACCTTATGGGATATCTGAAGCTTAGTCTTATTGACCTTATGGGATATCTGAAGCTTTTGTCTATTGACCTTATGGGATATCTGAAGCTTAGTCTTATTGACCTCATGGGATATCTGAAGCTTAGTCCTTATTGACCTTATGGGATATCTGAAGCTTTGTCTTTTTGACCTTATGGGATATCTGAAGCTTAGTCTTATTGACCTTATGGGATATCTGAAGCTTGTCTTATTGACCTTATGGGATATCTGAAGCTTTGTCTTATTGACCTTATGGGATATCTGAAGCTTTGTCTTTTTGACCTTATGGGATATCTGAAGCTTAGTCTTATTGACCTTATGGGATATCTGAAGCTTAGTCTTATTGACCTTATGGGATATCTGAAGCTTAGTCCTATTGACCTTATGAGATATCTGAGCTCAGTCTTTTGACCTTATGGGATATCTGAAGCTTAGTCTTATTGACCTTATGGGATATCTGAAGCTTAGTCTTATTGACCTTATGGGATATCTGAAGCTTAGTCTTATTGACCTTATGGGATATCTGAAGCTTTGTCTTATTGACCTTATGGGATATCTGAAGCTTAGTCTTATTGACCTTATGGGATATCTGAAGCTTAGTCTTATTGACCTTATGGGATATCTGAAGCTTAGTCTTATTGACCTTATGGGATATCTGAAGCTTGTCTTATTGACCTTATGGGATATCTGAAGCTTAGTCTTATTGACCTTATGGGATATCTGAAGCTTAGTCTTATTGACCTTATGGGATATCTGAAGCTTTGTCTTATTGACCTATGGGATATCTGAAGCTTTGTCTTATTGACCTTATGGGATATCTGAAGCTTTGTCTTATTGACCTTATGGGATATCTGAAGCTTTGTCTTATTGACCTTATGGGATATCTGAAGCTTAGTCTTATTGACCTTATGGGATATCTGAAGCTTGTCTTATTGACCTTATGGGATATCTGAAGCTTAGTCTTATTGACCTTATGGGATATCTGAAGCTTAGTCTTATTGACCTTATGGGATATCTGAAGTTGTCTTATTGACCTTATGGGATATCTGAAGCTTAGTCTTATTGACCTTATGGGATATCTGAAGCTTAGACTTATTGACCTTATGGGATATCTGAAGCTTTGTCTTATTGACCTTATGGGATATCTGAAGCTTAGTCTTATTGACCTTATGGGATATCTGAAGCTTTGTCTTATTGACCTTATGGGATATCTGAAGCTTAGTCTTATTGACCTTATGGGATATCTGAAGCTTAGTCTTATTGACCTTATGGGATATCTGAAGCTTGTCTTATTGACCTTATGGGATATCTGAAGCTTAGTCTTATTGACCTTATGGGATATCTGAAGCTTTGTCTTATTGACCTTATGGGATATCTGAAGCTTTGTCTTATTGACCTTATGGGATATCTGAAGCTTAGTCTTATTGACCTTATGGGATATCTGAAGCTTGTCTTATTGACCTTATGGGATATCTGAAGCTTAGTCTTATTGACCTTATGGGATATCTGAAGCTTAGTCTTATTGACCTTATGGGATATCTGAAGCTTTGTCTTATTGACCTTATGGGATATCTGAAGCTTTGTCTTATTGACCTTATGGGATATCTGAAGCTTAGTCTTATTGACCTTATGGGATATCTGAAGCTTGTCTTATTGACCTTATGGGATATCTGAAGCTTAGTCTTATTGACCTTATGGGATATCTGAAGCTTTGTCTTATTGACCTTATGGGATATCTGAAGCTTTGTCTTATTGACCTTATGGGATATCTGAAGCTTAGTCTTATTGACCTTATGGGATATCTGAAGCTTTGTCTTATTGACCTTATGGGATATCTGAAGCTTTGTCTTATTGCCTTATGGGATATCTGAAGTTAGTCTATTGACCTTATGGGATATCTGAAGCTTTGTCTTATTGACCTTATGGGATATCTGAAGCTTTGTCTTATTGGCTTATGGGATATCTGAAGCTTTGTCTTATTGACCTTATGGGATATCTGAAGCTTGTCTTATTGACCTTATGGGATATCTGAAGCTTGTCTTATTGACCTTATGGGATATCTGAAGCTTTGTCTTATTGACCTTATGGGATATCTGAAGCTTAGTCTTATTGACCTTATGGGATATCTGAAGCTTTGTCTTATTGACCTTATGGGATATCTGAAGCTTTAGTCTTATTGACCTTATGGGATATCTGAAGCTTAGTCTTATTGACCTTATGGGATATCTGAAGCTTGTCTTATTGACCTTATGGGATATCTGAAGCTTAGTCTTATTGACCTTATGGGATATCTGAAGCTTAGTCTTATTGACCTTATGGGATATCTGAAGCTTTGTCTTATTGACCTTATGGGATATCTGAAGCTTGTCTTATTGACCTTATGGGATATCTGAAGCTTAGTCTTATTGACCTTATGGGATATCTGAAGCTTTGTCTTATTGACCTTATGGGATATCTGAAGCTTGTCTTATTGACCTTATGGGATATCTGAAGCTTAGTCTTATTGACCTTATGGGATATCTGAAGCTTAGTCTTATTGACCTTATGGGATATCTGAAGCTTTAGTCTTATTGACCTTATGGGATATCTGAAGCTTGTCTTATTGACCTTATGGGATATCTGAAGCTTTGTCTTATTGACCTTATGGGATATCTGAAGCTTGTCTTATTGACCTTATGGGATATCTGAAGCTTTGTCTTATTGACCTTATGGGATATCTGAAGCTTTAGTCTTATTGACCTTATGGGATATCTGAAGCTTGTCTTATTGACCTTATGGGATATCTGAAGCTTTGTCTTATTGACCTTATGGGATATCTGAAGCTTAGTCTTATTGACCTTATGGGATATCTGAAGCTTGTCTTATTGACCTTATGGGATATCTGAAGCTTAGTCTTATTGACCTTATGGGATATCTGAAGCTTAGTCTTATTGACCTTATGGGATATCTGAAGCTTGTCTTATTGACCTTATGGGATATCTGAAGCTTGTCTTATTGACCATGGGATACTGAAGCTTTGTCTTATTGACCTTATGGGATATCTGAAGCTTAGTCTTATTGACCTTATGGGATATCTGAAGCTTAGTCTTATTGACCTTATGGGATATCTGAAGCTTAGTCTTATTACCTTATGGGATATCTGAAGCTTGTCTTATTGACCTTATGGGATATCTGAAGCTTGTCTTATTGACCTTATGGGATATCTGAAGCTTTGTCTTATTGACCTTATGGGATATCTGAAGCTTAGTCTTATTGACCTTATGGGATATCTGAAGCTTAGTCTTATTGACCTTATGGGATATCTGAAGCTTAGTCTTATTGACCTTATGGGATATCTGAAGCTTAGTCTTATTGACCTTATGGGATATCTGAAGCTTTGTCTTATTGACCTATGGGATATCTGAAGCTTGTCTTATTGACCTTATGGGATATCTGAAGCTTAGTCTTATTGACCTTATGGGATATCTGAAGCTTTGTCTTATTGACCTCATGGGATATCTGAAGCTTAGTCTTATTGGACCTTATGGGATATCTGAAGCTTAGTCTTATTGACCTTATGGGATATCTGAAGCTTTGTCTTATTGACCTCATGGGATATCTGAAGCTAGTCTTATTGACCTTATGGGATATCTGAAGCTTTGTCTTATTGACCTTATGGGATATCTGAAGCTTGTCTTATTGACCTCATGGGATATCTGAAGCTTGTCTTATTGACCTTATGGGATATCTGAAGCTTTGTCTTATTGACCTTATGGGATATCTGAAGCTTTGTCTTATTGACCTTATGGGATATCTGAAGCTTTGTCTATTGACCTTATGGGATATCTGAAGCTTGTCTTATTGACCTTATGGGATATCTGAAGCTTGTCTTATTGACCTTATGGGATATCTGAAGCTTAGTCTTATTGACCTTATGGGATATCTGAAGCTTTGTTATTGACCTTATGGGATATCTGAAGCTTTGTCTTATTGACCTTATGGGATATCTGAAGCTTGTCTTATTGACCTTATGGGATATCTGAAGCTTTGTCTTATTGACCTTATGGGATATCTGAAGCTTGTCTTATTGACCTTATGGGATATCTGAAGCTTTGTCTATTGACCTTATGGGATATCTGAAGCTTAGTCTTATTGACCTTATGGGATATCTGAAGCTTGTCTTATTGACCTTATGGGATATCTGAAGCTTGTCTTATTGACTTATGGGATATCTGAAGCTTGTTAGTTTTTATGGGATATAAACTTCTTATTGACCTATGGGATATCTGAAGCTAGTCTTATTGACCTTATGGGATATCTGAAGCTTGTCTTATTGACCTTATGGGATATCTGAAGCTTAGTCTTATTGACCTTATGGGATATCTGAAGCTTAGTCTTATTGACTTTATGGGATATCTGAAGCTTTGTCTTATTGACCTTATGGGATATCTGAAGCTTTGTCTTATTGACCTTATGGGATATCTGAAGCTTAGTCTTATTGACCTTATGGGATATCTGAAGCTTTGTCTTATTGACCTTATGGGATATCCTGAAGCTTAGTCTTATTGTACCTTATGGGATATCTGAAGCTTAGTCTTATTGACCTTATGGGATATCTGAAGCCTAGTCTTATTGACCTTATGGGATATCTGAAGCCTAGTCTTATTGACCTTATGGGATATCTGAAGCTTTAGTCTTATTGACCTTATGGGATATCTGAAGCTTTGTCTTATTGACCTTATGGGATATCTGAAGCTTTGTCTTATTGACCTTATGGGATATCTGAAGCTTTGTCTTATTGACCTTATGGGATATCTGAAGCTTAGTCTTATTGACCTTATGGGATATCTGAAGCTTTGTCTATTGACCTTATGGGATATCTGAAGCTTTGTCTTATTGACCTTATGGGATATCTGAAGCTTAGTCTTATTGACCTTATGGGATATCTGAAGCTTAGTCTTATTGACCTTATGGGATATCTGAAGCTTAGTCTTATTGACCTTATGGGATATCTGAAGCTTTAGTCTATTGACCTTATGGGATATCGAAGCTTTGTCTTATTGACCTTATGGGATATCTGAAGCTTAGTCTTATTGACCTTATGGGATATCTGAAGCTTAGTCTTATTGACCTTATGGGATATCTGAAGCTTAGTCTTATTGACCTTATGGGATATCTGAAGTTTAGTCTTATTGACCTTATGGGATATCTGAAGCTTTGTCTTATTGACCTTATGGGATATCTGAAGCTTTGTCTTATTGACCTTATGGGATATCTGAAGCTTTGTCTTATTGACCTTATGGGATATCTGAAGCTTAGTCTTATTGACCTCATGGGATATCTGAAGCTTAGTCTTATTGACCTTATGGGATATCTGAAGCTTAGTCTTATTAACCTTATGGGATATCTGAAGCTTTGTCTTATTGACCTTATGGGATATCTGAAGCTTTGTCTTATTGACCTCATGGGATATCTGAAGCTTTGTCTTATTTACCTCATGGGATATCTGAAGCTTAGTCTTATTGGCCTTATGGGATATCTGAAGCTTAGTCTTATTAACCTTATGGGATATCTGAAGCTTAGTCTTATTGACCTTATGGGATATCTGAAGCTTAGTCTTATTGACCTTATGGGATATCTGAAGCTTTGTCTTATTGACCTTATGGGATATCTGAAGCTTTGTCTTATTGACCTTATGGGATATCTGAAGCTTAGTCTTATTGACCTTATGGGATATCTGAAGCTTTGTCTTATTGACCTCATGGGATATCTGAAGCTTAGTCTTATTGACCTTATGGGATATCTGAAGCTTAGTCTTATTGACCTTATGGGATATCTGAAGCTTTGTCTTATTGACCTCATGGGATATCTGAAGCTTAGTCTTATTGGCCTTATGGGACATCTGAAGCTTTGTCTTATTGGCCTTATGGGATATCTGAAGCTTTGTCTTATTGACCTCATGGGATATCTGAAGCTTTGTCTTATTGACCTTATGGGATATCTGAAGCTTTGTCTTATTGACCTTATGGGATATCTGAAGCTTAGTCTTATTGACCTTATGGGATATCTGAAGCTTTGTCTTATTGACCTTATGGGATATCTGAAGCTTAGTCTTATTGACCTGATGGGATATCTGAAGCTTTGTCTTATTGACCTTATGGGATATCTGAAGCTTAGTCTTATTGACCTTATGGGATATCTGAAGCTTTGTCTTATTGACCTTATGGGATATCTGAAGCTTAGTCTTATTGACCTTATAGGATATCTGAAGCTTAGTCTTATTGACCTTATGGGATATCTGAAGCTTTGTCTTATTGACCTCATGGGATATCTGAAGCTTAGTCTTATTGACCTTATGGGATATCTGAAGCTTTGTCTTATTGACCTTATGGGATATCTGAAGCTTTGTCTATTGACCTTATGGGATATCTGAAGCTTAGTCTTATAACTTGTGTCCTATAATAACGTTATTGCATTTACATTAACACAACAACAACACAAATACATTTAAATGAAAACACGGTATGAAAGACAAACTAATCTTATATAGATTTTATAATTTTACATTTAACGTAACTAGAACTGCAGTCCATTATTTTCAATTTTCTGTTTTAGTAAAGAAGCATTTACCTTCGGCAATTATCGAACTTCCATTGTATGGGATTGCGGGCTTTAAACCCAATCAAAGAAAACTATTTTCTCCAAAGTAAATTGTGCGGCTATTGTGTGGATTTAATTTGTTATATTTGGTGGAATGATTGGCACAATTGGTGTCCTTTGTTATAGCAGAAACTAACAAGTGTTGGTCAAATTGGCATAGAAACTGCACTTACAGTTCAAATCAACGTTTGGAAAGGAATCTATTTAAGTTTTGTGTGTGTGCTTAAATCTATTCAAGCAACCTTATTTTCAATTAACTTATATCGTTTGCAATTCGACATTTTCCTGTTCGGGGCGAAGGACTTAATATGGAGAGGTCTTCCAGCTAACATGCGGTGCGCCGTTGGTTCTACCCAGGCATACGTCTGGTTGGACATTGCCAATATGACCATAACTGTGTCGGTGCGATGAAATAAAAACAAAACAAACCATCTACCTAGACATGTCTTCCTCCAACAAAACAGCTGGAAGTCGCAATAATGATCACAATTGGTCGCTGCGATGTATTTCAAAAAGAAATAAACAAACAAAACAAAACAAAAACCAAATTAACCATAGACACAATCAACGTGTGACGTAAAACAAAGGCTGCGGCCATGTTTACAGTTTATAATACAGTAAGCACGATGTGTTCACTTCAGGGATAATAACTTGACCATGAGTCTTAATTGAAAAGTGTGTCATTGACTTGGTGACGTCTTCAATGCTATATGATTACATTGAACATTATATATCCAGTTTTCTTCCTCCTGTGTCAGTGCTTCTGTCATTGTGTTGTGTGATTGTCATGCGAGTAGCTGGTCCTAATTGTTTATAGGATTTGCCGGCATTTTTGCCGATACTGAGCAGGGACTGAACCCGGTCGGTCCATTATACTGACACCGACGAGTCAAACGTAATGCTGTCCTCGTAGCCCCGAGCGTTAGGAGGGAAGCCACTATTACTAACTTTAAAGTCTTTGGTTTGACCCGGCCTGGATTTGAACCCACGACCTTCCGATCCGCAAGTTCTAGCACTTGTGCTATTGCAGCCGATTTGTTGATATAATAGAGATCTTTTACAGAAGGAAACAACTGATAACCGTCACATAGATCTTAATAACGGCCATATGACTCTTGAGCATGTATTTAGGTTATTATAATATTATTTAAACTAACCTTAAATATTAGAAAAACAAAATTAACAAAGTTTATAACTAATTCTCTATATATTAAGGGACGGCTTTTTCTTTCTTACTTGGGCACATATAAATTACCATTTTGTGAGAAAAGTGTGGCTTCTGAAATATCCCCCGAGTTGGGTAAAACTATCGGTAAAATACCTCACCATTTCTAGCACCAGAAGACTGTATCTACTTTAAGCCGAATTCCTGAAACAATTCCTTTAAAACATTTTTTTCAGAAACGATACATTTCCACAGTGTGTCAAACTGGATGCCGCAAGTTAATATAAAACGGACCTCTCATGATCCAAAGCTTTTTTGTTATAATAAATTGATAGTGTGGATTTTATATCCCGTTTATCATATCATAGCTAGAATATTTTCAAAGTCTGAATCAGGTGAAGACAGAATCAATAGTTAGACCACCGTCTTTCTCTGTGTGATTTTACAAATGTTTAACAAGTCAAAGTGTCGGTCCTTGTTAATACAGTTTTGTTTAAAGGCTGACCTGTTAATTAGACTGATGACCACTAAATACATATATTAAGAAGATAACATGTTGTTTCGAGCTCTATATGCATGTTTTGCAGTCGCTGTTTCATTATCCCAGATCATACCTTTACACTAATAATGACCTGATGAACAGACTTCAGAGAAGTCACCCGCAACTTTTCACTTTTAAAGAGGCCAACGATTTATTGGAACCCTCGCCGTACAGGTTCGAATCCCAATCATGTCCTGGCTATCTTGTGTACTACAACTTGACCTGCAAGGCACAGACGGTCCTTAACCAAGTGTATCTAGGAGTCGCCTGACGACATGTGTTTTATTAATTTGTATTAGTGCATTAAAGGTGGTATCCGACAGTTTGTCAATATAAAATACATGTAACAATAACTTAGGGCATATATCATTCATAAACTTATACCTTCGTCTGCAAATGTCAGAAAAGATGATTTTGACACTATCTCCGTTGTTAGTACAAATCGTTAAATCGCCTAAATTTTCATTCTTTCCAAGCACTTTGGGAATTTCTGCTTAAAAAGACATCGACGTCAAAGCGATTATGATATAACGTATCTCAAAAAGTAAATGGTCACCTGTGTTTGTTAGTTTAAAAATAGCTAACTGTGCAACATTATTCAGTCAGGTGATACATAATTGTGAAGGGGGTGGGGTACTTTACTTTAATTATGTTGCACTATGTTATGCAATAAACGACTGCGACCACATACACTCAGATCTACGTTTGTCTAATTTTAACCAATCGCTTGCCATATCCTCGTATAAACATTCCATATCACAGTCAATCTAACGTATTCGCTTGCATATTACCCCAGTGTAATAACATCCGGTCTAGCCGTATCGCATGCTCATGAATTATTCAACAGAGATTATTGGTGTAGTAGCATAAAGGCGAGCTAACTAGACTGTGTGTATATATACCTAATCCAGGATATATAGCTCTCCTGGGCGGATGGTTAACATAGTTTCCTCTTTCTAAGCTCGCAGTTTACAAAAAGCTTAAGAATGCCAAACTTTATTAAATTGTGTCTATAATAAATCACTACCCCAACGCCAATAAAGCTTGTGAACATTTCGGCCGCGGGAAGAAGGGTATCTTAAGAAGTATAGAATCTCATTGTTTATTTATTTATAAAAATATAAATAAATAAACCAAATAAATCAATAAAACACAGTATATTCTGCTCTTTAATTTAACTAAAAACACACGCTCTTGTATTATTTTCATCAAGTCCATCGATAGACTTTCACATTAATCTCACAATTTTCAAATCGCGCAGCTGTCGCCAATCAAGAATTAGATTTAAGGAAACAAATGTCATTGGATGATATGTACATGTTCGAGTTTAATATACAAACTGATTGGCCATGAACAATGTTTGTAGGAATTTGATTTAATGATTGATATTTTTGACAGTTGCAATGAAATAAGTAAGTTACTCTTTTTACGGACCACCAACTGTGGACTGCATGCATGGTCCATTTGTAAAACTGCAATTTTAACTGCATACAGGATCATACATTAAAGATGTCACATGTCTACCAGGTAAGAATTTGTGTGTTTTAGCAGCCACAATATCAGATTGTTTGTCATTTGCCTATAAATAAAGCGGTCCCATGTCTTACACGCCGACTATCTTTGACCTTACAAGAAGAGAAAGAATAGGCTAATCAGCGCTGTCCATGAAACTTTGGCTCGGACTCGTCTTTCCGACACTATCTAAAATCTTTCGAACATATCGGTGGATAAAACAACAACGACAACATTCGAACGATCTGATCCGTTAACAGAGCTGTCGGAAATCAAAGACTCAGATGAAATCGTCGGTTAGAATATAGGGAACTAGTATCACAATCCCACACAACATCGACAACAACAGCAATGACAACAAATGTCGCTACCACCACCACATCTACCACCACCATCACCTCTACCAACAGTAGCAGACAATATGTCAATCAAAACATGCGAGCTGGTGTCGTTGAGAAACCCTTTGTTTGAGTAGGAAACATGTGAATCTCTTATTACAACGGTGTTGTGATGAAGACCCCAGGTTAGTGTATTGGTCTATAGCCAGTTTTAATGAGCTCAAATGTAAACAGTGTGACCATGGCTTATTATCTGAGAGATTTAAATGATAAAATATTTCCATTGTTAATCATACAACAGCTGTATATTTCCACACATATGTCGTAACAATGGTTTTCAACTTCAACTAAATAACGGACAAACCATGTTCCTTGTTTGTAAACCGTTGGTGCGTGACTGACACACAGATGTGACCAATTGTTTTTACCACTGGACTAATTCGCTCCTCGGAGTAGGGAGAACAAATGTATAACATTTTTGCAAACTAAAGATAGTAAAGATTTAATAAATCCCCAATAGCTAAATATATAAAATATAAATTGGCGATTCGAAAAATAATTTCAATGAAATTTCTTGGTTCATTCTATATTTTACTAATACTCAATGGGTCATTAATATTAGTTGTTGATTCTTATGTAAAATCCAGATGATGTCATTTTATAGGTATACAATTACAGATAAGTATATATGGTTTATAAAAGTACAAAAACAGAGCATTGTAAACAAATGTAGTGAGAAGTGTATTACGACTTCCGGAATGAATGAATTATGCATTTAAATTTGTATTTTCTTATGAAATATGTTGTATTGATAGTCCGTCCGTTTATCCATCCATTCATCCATCCACCATCCATCCATTGATCCATCCATCCATTCTACCTATCTATTATTGGTGAAGAAAGGCCCAAGGCGAATGTCTGACAAACCACCTGTTCACCGCAGTTCTGCCGGAAGGCCTCGCCACATTAATGTTCTCGCCTGACCGTTCAGGGGCTCGTGAGTTACAAGTCCGCATGGCAACAGTAAAAGATTTTGGCAGCATAATGAAATCCGCAAAAGGTGTGTTGTCGCATTATAAAGAACACTACGATTTTGAAACATAATGAAAATTTATGTTGTCGGACATTAACCCACCATAAACTTTCAAGGGACATTATCAGAAAGCATCATCGTCCTTTCTTTTTCTTCTCCATGCTATAAGCAATGTTTGCTTTTTGAAATCAGCTAAAAGCCTCAATCTATGTTCGGTTCGTTGGTGGCTTTGAAAACATATTATTTTTCTTTTATTTATTTCTTCGGCTTGCTCCTAAAACGAGCATCTTAATTGTATTCCCTACCCAACTAAAGCATGTCTAATCAAAAAGAATTCTTTTGGCATGCCTTTTCCATAAGGTAAATATTAATCCCTCTTTTGATGTACTTATCAGAGGTCATGACTGCTATCGAACTGTTGAAATGAGGCTCAGTCATGTTTGGCATGCTCACATTGAATTAACACGAGAATCGTCAGATAAAAAAGACACGTGTTGACACAGCCTACTTTTTAATAATGAGGTTCGATACAGAAGATTAATTCACCAAGAACAAGGATTACACATGTCCGACACGCAAAGCTTGTTTAGGTTTTGCTGCAAGAGTGAAGTTAAAGTTGGTGTTCCACAGTTTGCCTTTATCTAATACATGTACAACATCTTAGCCCTGTTCTGGGAAATTGGTGCAGAATTCTGCATAAACTTATACATAAGTAAACGCTGTTGATAACATTAACTCAATTGTCACATGGTACAATTGCTACACAGTACAATTGCTACACAGTACAAATGGTGAAATATGTCGCTTTTAATGTCAATTGTTTCCAAATCTACAAATAAGCATGACGGGGATTCAGCTAAAACAAGACTGATTACCCAGATGATAATGTAACGTTATCTAAAAAGTAAGTGGTCACATGGTTTTCTTAGTTTAAAAATAGCTAACTGTGCAGCGTGGTTCGGATAGGATATTCCTTTTTGTAATGACAAATTGGCGCTATACTTTACTTTTCACATAGAGCACCATAAAACAGCATTTTGTGGGACCTTTTCAAGTAACAATTATTTATTGTGTTGCATGAAAGAAAAAATGTACAAACTGTCGGATATCACCTTTACAATTCATAGAAGACGTATCAGACAGAAATAAAGGTGGTTAATGTATATACGTATATAATGCATATACCTACCATATGTAACCCTTATTGTATTTGATCATGTAACTTGATTCCTGAAGTTATATACGTTCGTGAATTTATATTGTTTTTTATTTTACTTATTGTTTCTTCCCGAGGCTAATACGATTAATTAATTATTCTCTCAAGTCTTCAATACATGAAACATCGGAGACTTTATGCAGATACAGAACCATACCAAATAGACTACCTTATAGTTTCTAAAGTAGAAATTGTGATTTCTAGCAGAGATAAACTTATTTTGTAATAGATACTGAGAACATTAACAAAATTACATTTTTGCTCAATTAACATCTAAACTTGGTAACACATCAATTATAATCAAGATATTGAATAGAATGAATTAAAAGAGAAGACCCGTTCACCAATAAATAAGGAAAATTATTAAAATTTCATTAGCAAGTTCTAGCGTAGATCACCGTATCCATGACATCCTCGCACCATGGTTTTATTGTAATACATGTATTATTATTAACGAATTCGGTTTAAAGCGCATTGGCAAAACGTTGGCCAAATTAGCATATTGTATGTTTTGTTGAAAAAACAAACAACACATCTTCTTATAACACTAATAAATACTAAGTAATGTGTGAATGTGCTGTCTTTCAAATGATTGTGTGGTCCTATAGTTGGAAGAATCAAACGTTTCTCGACGCTGTTCAGCTATTTTAGCCATTTTAAGCTAAAATCCCAGTTTTTTTCTCCGAACTGCGCATGCAAAAATAGAACATCATGTGTCTAAGTATAGGTTAGCGTTTATTAAGACGTTTCTATAGAAAATAGAAGCCGAAACGAGCGCAGCGAGTGTATGCTTCTAGTTTCTATGGAAACGTCTTAACAGATTCTATCCGACTTAGAAGTCTCCACCTCACTTCTACCTGTTCTACCAAAATGGCATGTAATCCGCCCCATAAAACTGTCAATAAAACTGTCAATAGTCTTGACGTGTACAAACTTGTCATAAGGGGAGAAGTCTAGCGAGAATGCGTGGGTTGTTTGCACATGTGCAGTTGAAAATAAAGCCATTTAGTAAAACAGATCGACCTATTTTTATCATTGTGAATTAGAAAATAGAAAGGATTTCTATTGAAATAAATCGAGGAGGAATTTGAATTTTCATAGCTTCTGATTGGCTACAAATGTAGGGCGACTTCTAATAAAAATTATAACCAATGTATTGACGCAAATACATATTTAAGCGCAATACATAAATACATATGAAGTGCGGGATCATGTGATTCTTTGTCTGTGAACAATTCACTTAAATGTAAAACATATAAACAATCCAATCAATAAAACCGATGAACTATTTATACATTAACGCTATACAGTGAAAATACTTATATTTTAAACATGGTCGAATATTACGCAATTTTTGAAAAGTAATTTGTTTGATGACACAACTGACGGAGATAAAACCGCCATGGCGCCATGATTTCTCACTTTGGAACTTCCGAAGCTCTAAAACCAAATATTTATTAGGTTGAATAAAGCTGTTTGCCTTCGAATTCATCCGCGCGGTAATATCAACAAAGAAGAGATCCTGTGGATTTCTGGCCCAGTACAACACTGGCACCTCCACGTGATCACAATGCAGATTTTGTGAAGACAGAAAAATATGATATTCAATTAGGAACAATATCGCACTTACAGAAATAAGTACGTGTAGATTAATTGGAAAACAATAGTAATAGTTAATCGAGGGACTTTTATGACCCTTCACCATACATAGATGCAAAAATACCTGTGTTTACATAGTTTATATAACAAGACTATAACAGTGACAGTATTGATCAAAAGGTGCTTGGATCTGTTGTCTGAAATTGCGACAAATTGGGCAATAGTTTATATAGTGATATGGAGCAGCTATTAGTATAAAGGTGTCATTAGTTAAATTGTTCATCAAATATAGTAAGATCAAATAAGTGTTTTATCTACAATGGTGACCACGCCCATAGGTGTATTCGGGAGTACTAGCTTAACTAGCCGAGGTTGGTGCGCAATGTCCCTCATTTGTCAATATGTGGATAACATTTGGCCTATTTTTATTAACAAGCTAACTATGCTGTGTACGCAAAGATAGGATTGGTCACACTTAAAACATGTTAATGGTGTTACTTAGCAACTCCCTCACAAATAAGCAAGCTGCCTATAGCAAAACATTTCCAACTCAATATGCAGTTTGCATTCGTTCGATGTTTTTGTCTGGCTTAAAGTGTTGGATCCCACCTTTACAATACTAATTCCACTATCAGGGTTTATCAAAGATCAAAGGGACCGTTACTCTGTCATTGTACAGTATGCAAATATCATTACCATGTTAAACGTATCATCACAACGTGCCATCTTCACTGTCTGTTTTATGGAGGCTTACCATTTACCTTTATATCCATGCTAGTCGAAGATGACAGGCTACTTACAGCATATAAAGCGATGATTTAACAATACCATATAACGTACAGAAACCACATTATTGATTAAATAACTCTAGATAAAATAGCAGGAAGAAAATGAAGAGGATAAATATGAGAAATGTTGAAGGAAAATGATTGAACGACAAGAATGGTGACTTTGGTGAGAAGGAGGAGGAAGATGATGAGGAAAATGAAGCTAATACGTATTATGGTGATATATACTGCTCGCAATAAACTGATAATGTTAATGATAACAGTGATGCCAATTGAGTTCAGTTGGCGTCAATTTCAAGTATATTGAGTCTAATCTAACCCAAGCAACTGATAATTGAATATTGCAAATGAGTGTCGATATCTGTCACATTACCACTCCACCGTGATAGGATAGTCTCCAATGACAGACTGACCATAGTCGTATAGATGGCTACACTTGGTGGGTTCATAGTAACGACGAAGCTATTTTCTTCAATTAATCGAACTCAAGGAATGAGGTGTTCATTGTAATTAGATAGGATCGTAGATAAAGATGTAGATCGGCTGAAAGGATCGCAGATAAGCAATTGTATAATCTAACTTTTATAATGCAACTATCACACAAAAAGCTTAATACATTGTCATTTTTATTTCTTCTTTTTCAAATTAATAACTAAACCGGATACTATATTTGTATATTGTATTTACAATACGATGATGTACATGAGTACAAATCTGAATAAAAAATATGTTCTGTTCTGTTCTGTTTTTTTTTTAATTTAACGGGTTGCTTGTTGCATTTGTTTGGTGAGCAGAAGACAGCACATACTTATCCAAGCTTCCGTGGCAACGCATTCTTATATTAAATAAACGTTTAACTATTACAAATGAAAACATAAATTCTGGACAATCGAAATCCTTTTTATAGACTAAGACTTGAGACATTGTTTATGGTAAACAGAACAATAGGTTCTGAATGGAGGTATTTTGTTGTGTTTATAAAGTGTCAATAACTTACCCATATAATATAGGGAATACAGTTATAAAAGTTACAGTATAAATGTTTCGGAGCCTGCGAAGTGACTCCATTGGATTTACGCGATTTTTTAAATTCAGGCCTTATTCTTATTCTGAATTTAAAGAAATGTCGAACGTAATGTTTCGAAATAATGTCTAACTGATCTAAATTTGTACACAAGTCCGTATCGTAGTTTTCCGTAAGTTTGGAGCTTATTATCATCAATATTCGCATTTTTCTTGTTTTATTTATTATCGGTAATCCGATAATATTATAAACTTACGATAATTACAAAAGAAGCCAAATTTAGATTTTTTGTCGAAAAGTATGCTGGCTGAATTCGAAAGAGTTGCTTCAAGAAAAGTGTAGTTCAAACATAATATTATATGTGTGTAACGTTATAACATATCTTAATATTGTTAAAGGAAGTCTATTTTATGACTGAGGTACAAATGTAACCAAAATTAAATGGTAAAAACAACAAACAACATACGTCTGTTTCCATTTGGTGACGTCGTCCGGGAGGTGTTCGTGATGTACCACGTGACCGAGCTCCCAGAGATAGAAGTTCCCGTTCTTCTATCAACCTCTCTGCCATTTGCTGCAATAAAAAGAAATCATCATCATCATCATCATCATCATCATCATCATCATCATCATCATCAGCAGCAGCAGCAGCAGCAGCAGCAACAGCATCATCATCATCAGCAGCAGCAGCAGCAACAAGTGCGCATTCTCTATCATCATTATCTTTATCATGAACAATCTTTACTATCAATGATAGTATCGTCGGTGTAGTTTTAGTCTTTACTAGCAAACAACAGCAGCCACAACACGACCTAATGCTAGATGGCAATAAGTCTTCCCTAGCAAACAACAGCAGCCACAACACGACCTAATGCTAGATGGCAATAAGTCTTCCTTAGCAAACAACAGCAGCCACAACACGACCTAATGTTAGATGGCAATAAGTCTTCCCTAGCAAACAACAGCAGCCACAACACGACCTAATGCTAGATGGCAATAAGTCTTCCCTAGCAAACAACATTAGCCACAACACGACCTAATGTTAGATGGCAATAAGTCTTCCCTAGGCAAACAACAGCAGCCACAACACGACCTAATGCTAGATGGCAATAAGTCTTCCCTAGCAAACAACAGCAGCCACAACACGACCTAATGTTAGATGGCAATAAGTCTTCCCTAGCAAACAACAGCGGCAACAACACGACCTAATGCTAGATGGCAATAAGTCTTCCCTAGCAAACAACAGCAGCCACAACACGACCTAATGCTAGATGGCAATAAGTCTTCCCTAGCAAACAACATTAGCCACAACACGACCTAATGCTAGATGGCAATAAGTCTTCCCTAGCAATCAACAGCAGCCACAACACGACCTAATGCTAGATGGCAATAAGTCTTCCCTAGCAAACAACAGCAGCCACAACACGACCTAATGCTAGATGGCAATAAGTCTTCCCTAGCAAACAACAGCAGCCACAACACTAAGATAATATACTATCACTGGAATTATTCCCAGCAATTTTCAAATTCTTGTCGCGTGGCATGTGTGCTTTCTCGTATACAACTACGTTTGATAGCTGAAGCTGAGGGGTCAGTAAGTATTCTAAAATAGACAGTTTCATAAATGTAAATGTATGACATGAATGCATATTTAAGCTTAAACCCATAAATTCGGCTAAAAACAGAATTCGCCAATCAATGTCAGAAGATATTACATGTCCGTAAAATGTTGATGGATTCGTGCCGGGTCTTTTTTGCTGGCATATCATTTCTTTACTGACTGCCACCACCGAGTCTTGGTAAAGTTTATTTTATGTGGTTTTATTGTACATTTATACCGACATCAAATATCAACATAACCTTTGACAGGACTTCGGCATATTTAATCGTTGGCGCTTATCGTTGTACTTTGATTACAGTCGGGCCCAATGCTGGGACAATCGCTATTACTTGGCTAGTCTTATGTGCCATGCACTTCTGGGTTTGGTCTGTTTTATAACAATACGATTGTTTTCCCGGATAGTGTATGGCTTTAACATCTTAACAGCTGTCACTAAAACCTGCCATATAAATATTTTATCTACAAGTTGTTGTGTTATAGGAGACATTCAAAATATTATACAATGTATAGTATTGGTACCTTTTTTGTATCATTATCTGACGACGATACATTTGACGTTAAACTGAACATTATCTTGCCACGGGACATTTGATGTTAAACTGAACATTATCTTGCCACGGGACATTTGACGTTAAACTGAAACATTATCTGACCACGGTACATCTGACGTTAAACTGAACATTATCTGGCCACGGTACATTTGACGTTAAACTGAACATTATCTTGCCACGGGACATTTGACGTTAAACTGAACATTATCTGACCACGGTACATCTGACGTTAACTGAACATTATCTGGCCACGGTACATCTGACGTTAAACTGAACATGTTCTTGCCACGGGACTTTGATGTTAAACTGAACATTGTCTTGCCACGGTACATCTGACGTTAAACTGATCATTGTCTTGCCACAGTACATTTGACGTTAAACTGAACATTGTCTTGCCACGGTACATCTGACGTTAAACTGATCATTGTCTTGCCACAGTACATTTGACGTTAAACTGAACATTGTCTTGCCACGGTACATCTGACGTTAAACTGAACATTGTCTTGCCACGGTACATTTGACGTTAAACTGAACATTATCTAACCACGGTACATTGACGTTAAACTGAACATTTCTTGCCACGGTACATTGACGTTAAACTGAACATTTATTGCCACGGTACATTTGACGTTAAACTGAACATTATCTGCCACGGTACATCTGACGTTAAACTGAACATTGTCTTGCCACGTACATTTGACGTTAAACTGAACATTGTCATGCCACGGTACATCTGACGTTAAACTGAACATTGTCATGCCACGGTACATTTGACGTTAAACTGAACATTCATTGCCACGACATCTGACGTTAAACTGAACATTGTCATGCCACGGTACATCTGACGTTAAACTGAACATTGTCATGCCACGGTACATCTGACGTTAAACTGAACATTGCCATGCCACGGTACATTTGACGTTAAACTGAACATTGTTGCCACGGTACATCTGACGTGAAACTGAACTTTGTCTTGCCACGTACATTTGACGTTAAACTGAACATTGTCTTGCCACGGTACATTTGACGTTAAACTGAACATTGTCTTGCCACGGTACATTTGACGTTAAACGGAACATTATCTGACCACGGAACATTGACGTTAAACTGAACATTGTCTTGCCACGGTACATTTGACGTTAAACTGAACATTATCTGACCACGGTACACTTGACGTTAAACTGAACATTATCTGACCACGGTAATTTGACGTTTAAACTGAACATTATCTGCCACGGGACATTTGACGTTAAACTGAACAATATCTGACCACAGTACATTTGAGTTAAACTGAACATTATCTGACCACGGTACATTTGACGTTAAACTGAACATTATCTGACCACGGTACATTTGAAGTTAAACTGAACAATATGACCACGGTACATTTGACGTTAAACTGAACATTATCTCACCACGGTAATTTGACGTTTAACTGAACATTTTCTGGCCACAGTACATCTGACGTTAAACTGAACATTATCTGGCCACGGGACATTTGACGTTAAACTGGACATTGTCTTGCCACGGTACATCTGACGTTAAACTGAACATTGTCTTGCCACGGTACATCTGACGTTAAACTGAACATTGTTTGGCCTCGGTACATCTGACGTTAAACTGAACATACATTTGACGTTAAACTGAACATTATCTTGCCACCGTACATCTGTCGTTAAACTGAACATTGTTTGGCCTCGGTACATCTGACGTTAAACTGAACATACATCTGACGTTAAACTGAACATTGTCTTGCCACGGTACATCTGACGTTAAACTGAACATACATTTGACGTTAAACTGAACATTATCTGGCCACGGAACATTTGACGTTAAACTGAACATTATCTGGCCACGGTACATTTGACGTTAAACTGAACATTGTCTTGCCACGGTACATCTGACGTTAAACTGAACATACATTTGACGTTAAACTGAAAATTATCTGACCACGGTACATTGATGTTAAACTGAAAATTATCTGACCACGGTACATTGATGTTAAACTGAACAAACAATACATGACTAATATCATTGACATTGCATGCCATAAAGTTATCCAATAGTAGGAATAATGTGGAACGTTCAGCAACATCAACAGCCTGTAAAACAATCTAACGACGCATAAACTGTAGCTGTCATGCATAACTTAAAGAGGTCAAAGGGTCACCTGTGGCAGCAATTTAACATGGAATGTCAAACTAGCTGATTTAGTTCTACATCCATAGTGATGGTGGGTTTAATTCTCTCTGTATATACTCTTTTGCTTTTGTATCTGTATTTTATTTCAATCAAATTTATAATTGGTTTGAACGGTGGCTAGCAAAACATCATTTTTCGCATATTTTAAGCATGGTATATGTATGTTATTTAGTAATTAATTTAATGATTATATTTATATATTGGCTATATTGCACCATTGTTCGGACCAGAGCTATAGTCAATTATGTGACAACAGACACGCGGTGAAATAACCTTTATGCAGCTTTGCAACGACTGGGTTACTTTTTTCATGCAGTAACTTTAAAACCATCGTTCTAAATATTCCATACACTTACCTCCATTATTACATTGTTTATTTTCAAATCATGCTTCTAGCGAAAATACATATGAGGTAATTAATTTACAGCAATTAATAGCCAAAGTTAATTGCCAAACGATTTTAAAGCAGACACTCTTAGACGTTAACAATCTCTGCTCCATTAATGTAAATGAGATTGTCGTTAGGCAAGATGGACCAATTAACAACTAGTAATGACACTTTATATGTTCCTTCACCTCTAACATTACATAAAGCATCTAAACATACTAGAAAACAAAACCAGATAGTTGCTTATTGCATTAGGTTCATATAAGGCGATTACCCGAAGCCTGATGCAGAAAATACTTAGTGACCAAAGGACGTGTTTATAGTTAGGTGTTTATTGCTTTTTCAGTGTTGATAGCACCAATTATAAAGTGTATTAGTGCGAGTATTGATTAAGAGACTTTCTTATCTCGGAAATATCTTCTAAATTTCCAAGGCAGATTTTTTTCTAATTTATCTTACGGGAAAATCAGAATAAACTTTATGGACAGTGTGTGGGGATTTAACAATCTACGATTGGAAAATTTGTGTCACATGCTGCTGCTGCAACGTCCATCCGTACAGACAAAAAGCAAAAATGAAACGTACACGTCTTATGACAGGGTCCTTTGAACTAGAGATATGTATAACAGACGTTTATGTCTGTTGTTGTGGCAACATGTTGGTGAATACTTTTAAACATTATAATATTCCAAGAAGGTCTACATAAAGACAAGATTTATCAAACCAGTATGTTGAGACATAAAGCAAGTTTAAGATGCCACTTACATCTGCTGCCATCATGGTTTGGTTCTGGTGACTCTTCTGATTTCGGGCCCTGTTGTGTTTGGCCAGCTGGTATTGGGAATAGTCACCGGCATTTGGGTTCTTTGGGGTCGTGGGGACAATTCCTGGTCCGTTCGGTTCCTTTTTCTTTCCCACTCTTTCGTCTGTAACAGTTGAAGGTTATATATGGTGATTTAGAAATAAGACTAAATATAAGCTCTTCAAGCACTGAGGTATTTACTGATTCGAAAGAATTAATCACATTTTGAGACAATGAAAACTAGTGAAGATAAATTGGCGTATATAAGTTTTTGTCTTAGATGAACCGCCTTCCTTAAACTGTTACAACCCCGCGCTCATCTGAGTAGATCTCTCTCTCTCTCTCTCTCTCTCTCTCTCTCTCTCTCTCTCTCTCTCTCTCTCTCTCTCTCTCTCTCTCTATCCCACTCTCTTCTCTCTCCTCTTTCCCTCTCTCTCTCTTTCTCTCTCTCTCCCCTCTCTCTTTCTCTCCTTCTCTCTCTATCTCTCCCTTTCTCTCTCTCTCCCCTCTCTCCCTTCTCTCTCCCTCTCTCCCCCCTCTCTCTCTCTTCTCTCTCTCTCTCTCTCCCCTCTCTCCATCTCTCTCCCTCCCCCTTCTCTCTCTCCCACGCTTTAACTTTGTTAGGTCACCTGCTTTTACCCGAATCGTAACGTTGAATTTATTGTTCATCATCGCTAAAGTAAACATTAAGATCATATGGACAAGATATAAAGACATGACTTCCATCGACTGACATAGATGTCACACAATGTAAACGGTGATGGTATTGAACATTTAACTAGCTTATGCAAGTCTGGCGTTGGTCGTGAAATGATAATAAGACTCTTAAGAAATAATAAAATATTTCGATATAAAAACTACGGTCATTTACAATCATATAAAAAAGCATGAAATAAAAAGAACGATTTTAAATAGTGCTTTTCATATTTCACGAGATCATTTCCTGTCAAAGAAAACATCGTGCAGTGAAGTTAACTGTTTAATCACTTTTAAGTGCAATAACCGGATTATCATTGATTGTTACAGTCTGGGCCATTATAAATGGCGTTCTCCATTATACTCCATTATAAACTGTAATGATTTCTATAACATACATTTACAAAATTCATCTGAACAAACTATGACGCAGAACTATTAAAATGTCCTATTCAGTTTGTTTTACATAAACAATGACAAATCTCCATCGCACCCTTTGTCACTGAATGAAAGCAAAACAAACGTTGTCTCGGTAGTTGGTCGTGAGAATGGGCTTATAAATGACGTGATATTGTAATGTGACACCGCCCTAATCTATGTATTGTATTCCAAGTATACGGTCTGGTGAACAGTGGGTACATAATGGATTTTAACACCTTGTCTTTAAGCAGACTTAATATTTTGTATTATTCAACAAACAATAATCAATAAAAAAAACAAATTTGATCAACTTTAAACCAAGTCAGTAAGATAAATCCCATATATATGAACCGAACCCAGTCTATGGACACTTCTAACAAGTGTCACCATACTGCCTTTCTTAAGAAGCAGACAGAATAAAGCAGTTAAACATGATGGCAGACTTCACAAGAGACATTGTACCTATTGGTAACCAGGCACACAATGATGGCAGACTTCACAAGAGACATTGTACCTGTTGGTAACCAGGCACACAATGATGGCAGACTTCACAAGAGACACTGTACCTATTGGTAATCAGGCACACAATGATGGCAGACTTCACAAGAGACATTGTACCTGTTGGTAACCAGGCACACAATGATGGCAGACTTCACAAGAGACACTGTACCTATTGGTAACCAGACACACAGTGATGGCAGACTTCAAAAGAGACATTGTACCTGTTGGTAACCAGGCACACAATGATGGCAGACTTCACAAGAGACATTGTACCTATTGGTAACCAGGCACACAATGATGGCAGACTTCACAAGAGACACTGTACCTGTTGGTAACCAGGCACACAATGATGGCAGACTTCACAAGAGACATTGTACCTGTTGGTAACCAGGCACACAATGATGGCAGACTTCACAAGAGACACTGTACCTGTTGGTAACCAGGCACACAATGATGGCAGACTTCACAAGAGACACTGTACCTATTGGTAACCAGGCACAACAATGATGGCAGACTTCACAAGAGACATTGTACCTGTCTGGTAACCAAGGCACACCACATGATGGCAGGACTTCACAAGAGACTTGTACCTGTTGGTAACCAGGCATCACAATGATGGCAGACTTCCACAAGAGACATTGTACCTGTTGGTAACCAGGCCACACAATGATGGCAGACTTCGCATAGAGACCACCTGTACCCTATTGGTAACCAGGCTACACAACTGATGGCAGACTTCACAAGGAGACCATTGTACTCTGTTGGTACCAGGCACACAATGATGGCAGGACTTCACAAGAGACACTGTTACCCTATGGTAACCCAGGCACCACAATATGGCAGACTTCACACAGAGACATCTGTTACCTGTTGGTAACCAGGCACACAATGATGGCAGACGTCAACAAGAAGACAGTTGCAAACTGTTGGGTAAACCAGGCCACATCAATGATGGCAGACTTCACAAGAGACATTGTACCCTGTTGGTAACCAGGCACACAATGATGGAAGGACTTCACAAGAGACATTGTACCTGTTGGTAACCAGGCACACAATATGGCAGACTTCCACAGAGACATTGTACCTGTTGGTAACCAGGCACACAATGATGGCAGACTCGCAAGAAACATTGTAACCTGTTGGTAACCAGGCACACAATGATTGGCAGACTTCACAAGAGACATTGTACCTGTTGGTAACCAGGCACACAATGATGGCAGACTTCACAAGAGACACTGTACCTATTGGTAACCAGGGCACACAATGATGGCAGACTTCACAAGAGACATTGTACCTGTTGGTAACCAGGCACACAATGATGGCAGACCGTCACAAGAGACATTGTACCTGTTGGTAACCAGGCACACAATGGATGGCAGTCTTCGCAAGAGAGACACTGTACCTATTGGTAACCAGGCACACAATGATGAGGCAGACTTCACAAGAGACATTGTACCTGTTGGTAACCAGTCACACAATGATGGCAGACTTCACAAGAGACACTGTACCTATTGGTACCCAGGCACACAATAATGGCAGACTTCACAAGAGACATTGTACCTGTTGGTAACCAGGCACACAATGATGGCAGTCTTCGCAAGAGACACTGTACCTATTGGTAACCAGGCACACAATGATGGCAGACTTCGCAAGAGACACTGTACCTATTGGTAACCAGGCACACAATGATGGCAGACTTCACAAGAGACATTGTAACTGTTGGTAACCAGTCACACAATGATGGCAGACTTCACAAGAGACACTGTACCTATTGGTAACCAGGCACACAATGATGGCAGACTTCGCAAGAGACACTGTACCTATTGGTACCCAGGCGCACAATAATGGCAGACTTCACAAGAGACATTGTACCTGTTGGTAACCAGGCACACAATGATGGCAGACTTCGCAAGAGACACTGTACCTATTGGTAACCAGGCACACAATTATGGCAGACTTCGCAAGAGACATTGGAACTGTTGGTAACCAGGCACACAATGATGGCAGACTTCACAAGAGACATTGTACCTGTTGGTAACCAGGCACACAATGATGGGCAGACTTCACAAAAGACATTGTACCTGTTGGTAACCAGGCACCACAATGATGGCAGACTTCGCAAAAGACATTGTACCTATTGGTAACCAGGCACACAATGATGGCAGACTTCGCAAAAGACATTGTACCTGTTGGTAATCAGGCACACAATGATGGCAGACTTCGCAAAAGACATTGTACCTGTTGGTAACCAGGCACACAATGATGGCAGACTTCACAAGAGACACTGTACCTATTGGTAACCAGGCACACAATGATGGCAGACTTCACAAAAGACATTGTACCTGTTGGTAACCAGGCACACAATGATGGCAGACTTCACAAGAGACACTGTACCTATTGGTAACCAGGCACACAATGATGGCAGACTTCACAAAAAACATTGTACCTATTGGTAACCAGGCACACAATGATGGCAGACTTCACAAGAGACACTGTACCTATTGGTAACCAGGCACACAATGATGGCAGACTTCGCAAGAGACATTGTGCCTGTTGGTAACCAGGCACACAATGATGGCAGACTTCACAAGAGACATTGTACCTGTTGGTAACCAGGCACACAATGATGGCAGACTTCACAAGAGACATTGTACCTGTTGGTAACCAGGCACACAATGATGGCAGACTTCACAAGAGACACTGTACCTGTTGGTAACCAGGCACACAATGATGGCAGACTTCACAAGAGACATTGTACCTGTTGGTAACCAGGCACACAATTATGGCAGACTTCACAAGAGACATTGTACCTGTTGGTAACCAGGCACACAATTATGGCAGACTTCACAAGAGACATTGTACCTGTTGGTAACCAGGCACACAATTATGGCAGACTTCACAAGAGACATTGTACCTGTTGGTAACCAGGCACACAATTATGGCAGACTTCGCAAGAGACATTGTACCTGTTGGTAACCAGGCACACAATGATGGCAGACTTCACAAGAGACATTGTACCTGTTGGTAACCAGGCACACAATGATGGCAGACTTCGCAAGAGACATTGTACCTGTTGGTAACCAGGCACACAATGATGGCAGACTTCGCAAGAGACATGTACCTGTTGGTAACCAGGCACACAATCATGGCAGACTTCACAAGAGGACATTGTACCTGTTGGTAACCAGGCACACAATGATGGCAGACTTCACAAGAGACACTGTACCTATTGGTAACCAGGCACACAATGATGGCAGACTTCACAAGAGACACTGTACCTATTGGTAACCAGGCACACAATGATGGCAGACTTCACAAGAGACATTGTACCTGTTGGTAACCAGGCACACAATGATGGCAGACTTCACAAGAGACATTGTACCTATTGGTAACCAGGCACACAATGATGGCAGACTTCACAAGAGACATTGAAACTGTTGGTAACCAGGCACACAATGATGGCAGACTTCACAAGAGACATTGTACCTATTGGTAACCAGGCACACAATGATGGCAGACTTCACAAGAGACATTGAAACTGTTGGTAACCAGGCACACAATGATGGCAGACTTCACAAGAGACATTGTACCTGTTGGTAACCAGGCACACAATGATGGCAGACTTCACAAGAGACACTGTACCTATTGGTAACCAGGCACACAATGATGGCAGACTTCACAAGAGACATTGAAACTGTTGGTAACCAGGCACACAATGATGGCAGACTTCGCAAGAGACACTGTACCTATTGGTAACCAGGCACACAATCATGGCAGACTTCGCAAGAGACACTGTACCTATTGGTAACCAGGCACACAATGATGGCAGTCTTCGCAAGAGACATTGTACCTATCGGTAACCAGGCACACAATGATGGCAGACTTCGCAAGAGACACTGTACCTATTGGTAACCAGGCACACAATGATGGCAGACTTCACAAGAGACATTGTACCTATTGGTAACCAGGCACACAATGATGGCAGACTTCACAAGAGACATTGTACCTATTGGTAACCAGGCACACAATGATGGCAGACTTCACAAGAGACATTGAAACTGTTGGTAACCAGGCACACAATGATGGCAGACTTCACAAGAGACATTGAAACTGTTGGTAACCAGGCACACAATGATGGCAGACTTCACAAGAGACATTGTACCTGTTGGTAACCAGGCACACAATGATGGCAGACTTCACAAGAGACACTGTACCTATTGGTAACCAGGCACACAATGATGGCAGACTTCACAAGAGACATTGAAACTGTTGGTAACCAGGCACACAATGATGGCAGACTTCGCAAGAGACACTGTACCTATTGGTAACCAGGCACACAATCATGGCAGACTTCGCAAGAGACACTGTACCTATTGGTAACCAGGCACACAATGATGGCAGTCTTCGCAAGAGACATTGTACCTATCGGTAACCAGGCACACAATGATGGCAGACTTCGCAAGAGACACTGTACCTATTGGTAACCAGGCACACAATGATGGCAGACTTCGCAAGAGACACTGTACCTATTGGTAACCAGGCACACAATCATGGCAGACTTCGCAAGAGACACTGTACCTATTGGTACCCAGCCCATATTTAACTTAACGGGACTTTTATTTTCATTCGAACGTTAAATAAAAAAAATAATACATAATACACATTTGAAAAACGTAATGCCACTCTACATTTTATTTTTATTTTCAATTGAGAGTTGATAAATCTTTCTAATGCACCTTTAATGTATCCCCATGTAGCGTAAGAATAAGTTTTAAAAGTTTCTAAAAAAAAGTCACAAATCAGTCTTAGTCTTGTGTTTATTTTTATCCATAAGCAGAACGTGTATATAACAAATTAAAACATACAAGACACCCCATACATGTACTTGACAGTATTCTTTAATAAATATTTTCTATGCTTTCCTTGTGTATATGTGGAACTGACTGATTGTAGCTTGGTTTTGGAGGGAGAAGCGACAACAATGCAAAACAATCAGTATCTAGGAATTATTTCGACATTGTATAAACTGTACGTACACGTCTGCAAATATATCACCATTACATTCAGCATATATTCAAATATCAATTTATTTTTAAAGCTATTATCCGACATTTTACCACCATCAAATACACGTTTCCCATAGTGTCTAGAATGTATGTATACATACATTCTGCATAAATATACAATATACAATAACTGTATCGTAAGACAGTAGAAATAGCAAAAAGAGCACTGTAAAAGTTCATTCTTTCTTAATCTGAAAATAAGAACTATAGTGATCTCTGTTAAAACTAGATACCGACGACAGGCGTTACCCGGATGACGATATAACGTGACTTCAAAAGTAGGAGCTCCCGTGGTATTATTAGTTTTAAAATAGCTATCTCTGCAGCATGGCACAGATTGGAAATCTGACGAGTGCAAAGAAGAGTGAGGATTTATGCTTCAATGTTCACAGAGGTCTAGGGCATCAAAGAACAACATTTGCAGGACCTTTTCATGTAAAAAATGACTTATTTTGGTTACTTGAGAAAGAATTGGTCCAAAGTTTCAGATACCACCTTAAAGAAATCCCCAATGCCAACTTACTATAAATACTTGGGTGTTCGGACGAGGCCGTGCACCCCATGTTGCCGTTGATCCTAAGTAGGTTCTATGATCAGCGGCAATACCATACTCCAGCCAGGTCCGGCGGACAACAGGAAGTGATGTGGTCCTTGATGGTAGGGTCGTTACTCTGATGAAGACGCAATGCAGAAAGCGAATTTTTTATTTTTGTTTTTTAATAAAATAAACTATAATGACACGTTGACTTTACAGTCTGTCATGTGCGTGTTACACCGTAGATGTCCTGACGTACGTTAGCACTCCAGTGTATTGAGGTATCACCAATCGCAAACAAATGACTATCCAGTCCGGTGATCCAAATATTTTCTAGACTATAAGTTAACTCCCTGCTCTAAGGATTTTCAAACTTATTAAACAGCAAATCGCTATATAGTTTACTTGTTAATATAAATTCCACACACAAATCGCGATGACACTACTCCGTTTGTTTCTGAGCACTGAATACGGCGAAGGTATTTTTTTCTACTATATTAAATTCCACCCACGAAATCGTTAAGCACTTCAAATAACGACACATGAAATAAAGTATTCTGACACTTTTAGCATCCTTCGTTGTTTCATTCGTTATCAGTTGAATAATAAATCCACGCTTTTCCTATGTCGTCTGGACTAGAAATCGACCTCCTGAAATAAAAAAAAACATCATCATCATCATCATCATCATCATCATCATCATCATCATCATCATTGCCATATGGTCATCATCATCGCCACCACCACAACCACCATCACCACCATCATCATTATATTCATCATCATCATCATCATCACCACAATCACCACCACCATCATCATCTCCATCACCACCACCACCATCATCATCTCCATCACCACCACCATCATCATCACCACAATCACCACCACCATCATCATCACCACAATCACCACCACCATCATCATCTCCATCACCACCACCATCATCATCACCACAATCACCACCACCACCATCATCACCACAATCACCACCACCATCATCATCTCCATCACCACCACCACCATCATCATCTCCATCACCAACACCACCACCACAATCACCACCATCATCATCTCCATCACCACCACCATCATCATCACCACAATCACCACCACCATCATCATCACCACAATCACCACCACCATCATCATCTCCATCACCACCACCACCATCATCATCTCCATCACCACCACCACCACCACCATCATCTCCATCACCACCACCACCATCATCATCATCATGATCATAACACAACCACCAACATCAAAATATATTTATATTTTAAAAAGAAACATTTAAATCATGACAGTTAACTATTATGACAGAAAACACCAAATTTACATATTGCAAAAAAACGATCTAGTTAAGTTGTAAAATCGACATAACAAATACATCTTCTAATGTGTTTCGTCATAAAGATATAGTTTCTAGCTGGATAATGATATAAGAATATATGACAATGTCCTATAAGTATTGCAACATATACCAAACCTTGAAAAGGCACAGGACAAAGGTATTCTCATGCGAGTTACTTATCAAGTGACTTTATCTAGAATAATCTATTATAAGTTTAAACATAACTTAAAAATATAGAACACCAGATATAAACATGCAAATACATTTGAAAGACGGAACGTAACATACATGTACGACCGAAGGGACATTAATGCTTACATAAAAATCAAAGCAAATGCGACGCACACACCATTTTATAATCAGAACTTGAAAGGCATTTATTCGACCCTCTCCATGCTTTCTAACAATCCACACTTATCCGCCTCTAACAATGGAAACAATCTCACGATTAAAGGAACTTTGAGCTCTCTTTTGATCATGGAAACGAATTTCTGACCTCCGACAAAGCTTTTAATGCGACTCCTGACCGAGTGTTTAATTACATTAAACCCTGACAGATAGCGACAAGATCGATAAATATGTTCGATGAATGAATTCCTTTCTATGTCTGTTCTAATTACGAACCGACTTTCGTGTAAAACATGTTTACAGAATGTATCAGATAGATAAGCAACGACAGGTAAAAAATCTTCGGCCTTGAATTATTAAAAAATAACTATCAGCTATCTGTGGCGGGATACTGTGACTGGACGTGATATCAAGTCATGTGTTCATGGCAATCCCGTCACAGTAAAGGCTAATCTATATCTGTTCCAAGAGAACACCGTGTCCGGATTGCTATTCAATTGTTGCTGGAACATAATCAAACAAACCAGAACAACAACATCAACGACAACAACAACAAACAAATTGATCGGGTTACATGTACGTGAATACGGTGTTAAGATAGATGAGTTTCTTTAAATACGCCGCTACAAGGAATTCTGATCAATATAACGAATTATTTGGTGGCGGAAGACCCCGGACAAATCTCGAAAGAGACTCGAACCCAGGCAATAGAAGGCTAAACATGGATTTATTCGGACACCAGGTAAACATGATTAATTCACAGTTCGAACATCAGATAAACATGATTAATACACGGTTCGGACATCAGATAAACATGATTAATACACAGTTCGGACACCAGGTAAACATGATTAATACACGGTTCGGACACCAGGTAAACATGATTAATACACGGTTCGGACATCAGATAAACATGATCAATACACGGTTCGGACACCGGGTAAACATGATTAACACACGGTTCGGACACCAGGTAAACATGATTAATACACGGTTCGGACACAAGGTAAACATGATTAGCACACGGTTCGGACACCAGGTAAACATGATTAAAACACGGTTCGGACACCAGGTAAACATGATTAACACACGGTTCGGACACCAGGTAAACATGATTAATACACGGTTCAGACACCAGGTAAACATGATTAACACACGGTTCGGACACCAGGTAAACATGATTAAAACACGGTTCGGACACCAGGTATACATGAGTAGCACTCGGTTCGGACACCAGGTAAACATGATTAATACACGGTTCGGACATCAGATAAACATGATTAATACACAGTTCGGACACCAGGTAAACATGATTACTTCACGGTTCGGACACCAGTTGAACATGATTAATACACGGTTCGGACACCAGGTAAACATGATTAACACACGGTTCGGACACCAGGTAAACATGATTAATACACGGTTCAGACACCAGGTAAACATGATTAACACACGGTTCGGACACCAGGTAAACATGATTAAAACACGGTTCGGACACCAGGTAAACATGATTAATACACGGTTCAGACACCAGGTAAACATGATTAACACACGGTTCGGACACAAGGTAAACATGATTAATACACAGTTCGGACACAAGGTAAACATGATTAATACACGGTTCAGACACCAGGTAAACATGATTAATACACAGTTCGGACACAAGGTAAACATGTTTAATACACGGTTCAGACACCAGGTAAACATGATTAACACAAGGTTCGGACACAAGGTAAACATGATTAACACACGGTTCGGACACCAGGTAAACATGATTAATACACGGTTCAGACACCAGGTAAACATGATTAACACACGGTTCGGACACAAGGTAAACATGATTAACACACGGTTCAGACACCAGGTAAACATGATTAACACACGGTTCGGACACAAGGTATACATGATTAACACACGGTTCAGACATCTTGTAAACAAGATTTATACACGGTTCCAGGTAAACATGATTACTTCACGGTTCGGACACCAGTTAAACATGATTTATACACGGTTCGGACACCAGGTAAACCTGATTAATATTAATCTTAGATCAACATTTTATTAATGATCAATAAAAAATGTATTTCATTAATCTGCTATGGTTTATATAACTTTGACAAAGACTGTTTGCTTGGTCAGATATTTTACTCGACTAAAGACGCCTGGTCAGAATGTATCCTAGTTACAGCCGGGTCTCTATAAACCCGTCTGGCTACACGGACCTCTATATGTACATGTACCGATCTGTAAGCTATATGTACATGTACCGATCTATAAGCTATATGTACATGTACCGATCTGTAAGCTATATGTACATGTACAGATCTGTAAGCTATATGTACATGTACAGATCTGTAAGCTATATGTACATGTACCGATCTGTAAGCTATATGTACATGTACCGATCTGTAAGCTATATGTACATGTACCGATCTATAAGCTATATGTACATGTACCGATCTGTAAGCTATATGTACATGTACCGATCTGTAAGCTATATGTACATGTACCGATCTGTAAGCTATATGTACATGTACCGATCAGTAAGCTATATGTACATGTACCGATCTGTAAGCTATATGTACATGTACCGATCTGTAAGCTATATGTACATGTACCGATCTGTAAGCTATATGTACATGTACCGATCTGTAAGCTATATGTACATGTACCGATCTGTAAGCTATATGTACATGTACCGATCTGTAAGCTATATGTACATGTACCGATCTGTAAGCTATATGTACATGTATCGATCTGTAAGCTATATGTACATGTACAGATCTGTAAGCTATATGTACATGTACCGATCTGTAAGCTATATGTACATGTACCGATCTGTAAGCTATATGTACATGTACCGATCAGTAAGCTATATGTACATGTACCGATCTGTAAGCTATATGTACATGTACAGATCTGTAAGCTATATGTACATGTACCGATCAGTAAGCTTTATGTACATGTACCGATCAGTAAGCTATATGTACATGTACCGATCTGTAAGCAATATGTACATGTACCGATCTGTAAGCTATATGTACATGTACCGATCTGTAAGCTATATGTACAAGTACCGATCGGTAAGCTATATGTACATGTACCGATCTGTAAGCTATATGTACATGTACCGATCTGTAAGCTATATGTACATGTACCGATCTGTAAGCTATATGTACATGTACCGATCTGTAAGCTATATTTATATGTACAGATCTGTAAGCTATATGTACATGTACCGATCTGTAAGCTATATGTACATGTACCGATCTGTAAGCTATATGTACATGTACCGATTTGTAAGCTATATGTACATGTACAGATCTGTAAGCTATATGTACATGTACCGATCTGTAAGCTATATGTACATGTACCGATCTGTAAGCTATATGTACATGTACCGATCTGTAAGCTATATGTACATGTACCGATCTGTAAGCTATATGTACATGTACCGATCTGTAAGCTATATGTACATGTACCGATCTGTAAGCTATATGTACATGTACAGATCTGTAAGCTATATGTACATGTACCGATCTGTAAGCTATATGTACATGTACCGATCTGTAAGCTATATGTATATGTACCGATCAGTAAGCTATATGTACATGTACGGATCTGTAAGCTATATGTACATGTACAGATCTGTAAGCTATATGTACATGTACCGATCTGTAAGCTATATGTATATGTACCGATCTGTAAGCTATATGTACATGTACAGATCTGTAAGCTATATGTACATGTACCGATCTGTAAGCTATATGTACATGTACCGATCTGTAAGCTATATGTACATGTATCGATCTGTAAGCTATATGTACATGTACCGATCTGTAAGCTATATGTACATGTACCGATCTGTAAGCTATATGTACATGTACCGATCTGTAAGCTATATGTACATGTACCAATCTGTAGGCTATATGTACATGTACCGATCTGTAAGCTATATGTTCATGTACCGATCTGTAAGCTATATGTACATGTACAGATCTGTAAGCTATATGTATATGTACCGATCTGTAAGCTTATTAAGAGATATGTCACAGACGAGGGATTAAGAATTCCAACAAAAGAAGAGAAAAATGGGTCACCGCGTTCAACTCGTTGGGAGGATTAATAGGTTTTATATGGTATGCTTACATGTTAATTAATCCCTCTACACGCTTGATTAATAAGCAAGTGTGAAAAAAATGTGTATAAACTTGCAAAGCAATAATTTTGTATAAAATCAGAAACAGTATTCGGTTTTACGTTATCAACGTTTACGGATACTAGATATCAGTGTACATTGTAAAAAAAAATAGTAAAAAGGTGTTTGTTGTGGGTCGTAACTCGCCCTGATTTAATACCTTATAGTTATACAATATGATTGTTCACGATTCCATGACATTCAAATACGTTTCAACAATACGAATAACAAAAATATTTTTTTTTTCAATAACCAAACAACTTACAAACAGTACTGGTTGCAGTCAATTTTAAATGCCACGACTGACATGCTACTGCAATGCAATGCCGTTATACAGGCGAAATAACAATTGACACTTACTTATAAAACCTCTACTCTCACGTGAGAATAAAAACTAACATATGTAGTAGGGAAAGTAAAGTAAGAAGTCTTGGTAACGGGCAGTTGAACGTTTTCTGGTTGTGGGTGAGGTCAAAAGAAAAGGCCAAACTCTCGTTCCAAATCTCATTCTCACGAGAACAGATACACACTTTGTAAACAGATAAGTCGTTAACAACATTAGTAAGTCTGTCGAAGCAAGCAATGAAATGCATCAGGAGAAATTAGCAGACATGCAAAGAAATCAATAATGTGAGGAAAATAAGTCAAACAGACAAAAAAGAAATATAGTCAGTAAACTTTGCCGATTTATACAATTGTAGTGAGCTAAATATTTAATACTGCGAAAAATATTTTGTCATAACCCCTGTCATAAAACATCATTGATGATATCATGTGATGATTCCGGACGTGGGGATTGCTTACATAATTAATCCGTATACATTTCTACCTTGACTTCCTTTACATGGAACAACAACAACACAATTTGTTATCGAGACAAGCATGTACAAAACCATACTTATTTTCTTAAAATAAAATTCGGATTACTTGAATAATTGGCCATAATCTTTTAGTTAAAACGTAAATGCGAAAATAAAGTTAATTATGAACTGACATACAATTTAACAAAGTAAAAATAGACCATATGCATTTCATTTATATTCATAAGCTTAGCGTGTTGCCTAATTGAATCTTCCCTTTTCAAATTCCTAACTCAAGAAAGCTTTGGTATCAGCATTTTAAGATAGCTGAACTCTCAGTGTGACAATTTGTATCTGGGACCGATCGCACGTGATTTATCATACGTAATAAACGTTTATAAAATGAGCGTTATTATTGGACTGTAGAAGTATTTGTCACGAACACCATACTGCAATAAACAAACCCCGTGTTCTAATTCCAAAAACACGTGCTTTGTAGTTCAACTATAGGACATTCCTGTATTTGTGTACATAGATAACACCGTTCAAAGAAACTATCAACATATTGTAAAGAGAATAGTCGAACCGTTAACACAAGATTATGCGGCACTAAATAAAAATAAGAGCATAAGGAATAAAACAAATCACATACACACACACTGGAGTAATCACGAGAAATAATTGAGACGAAAACATGCAAAAACAGATGCAACACTTCATTTATCTATTGTAACACTTAAATAGAAAAGACACAGTGAACACAGAGACAAAACGTGATAATAGAATAGAACCAAAGACACGAAGAGATACATATTTTAGTCCAGTGCATGGTGCTGTAAAAATTTCTTGAGTGTAACATTTAAAATGAAGATAAAAATGATGTATCCTAATATATACAGAATAAAGTATTCATCAACAAGGCTAAGTTGACCTAAGTTGGATTATCGAAAAACAACACAGAACACACATACACCCAAACCATTATAAACATGTGGGCGTCCTTGGCCTTGTGGGTAAAGTCTTGCTAGCTGGTCGGTACCTGTGTGTGTTCGATACCCGGTTATAAGAAAACTTTCACGTGGGGAGGCATTTGTGCTGACCTTCGGTGACGGTGGTTCTACCCAGACATTTGACTTGGGTCTTCTCTATCAATATTGGCTGGACGTCAGTGTAATCACTTAAATTATGTCGTTGTGATGTATTTAAAAAGCAAATCTTGAACATATATACTATGTGTTTCGCACGGGATGTCAACTACAAGAAACCGGACATGTGTATTAATATTCCATCATGCTTCCATCAATACAAGCAACTCTACATATGTCTGGCAACTGGCAACGTGTTCGGGGCTTGTGTAGGTGTGTTGATGTTTGTAGGTATTGCTGACTGTATTTGCAAGATCGCCACATTCCAATACACACAGAGTTGTTAAAACTTGAAGGTTTATAAATATGCGTAAAGAAGTTCATGTATAAACTTTAAGCTGTAAGCTCAGAAAACCCCAAAGTTAAATACCAAAATAAATGTATTAATAGATTCGTTCTCTACAATTTAAAGCTGGTATCTGATAGGTTGGACCAGATGTCTTTTTTTAAACGACAATATACAGTTTTTGTAAAGATCCATAAAAATGCTATTGTATAACGCCCTACATCTCTGGGAAATGTGCAGTATGACACACTATTCGTCATTACAAACATGTATTTCCTATTTGAGCCACGCTGCACAGATAGCTATTTTTTAACTTAGAAAACCACGTGACAACTTACTTTTGAGATGACCGTAATAAAATCATCCGGTTATCCGCTCTGTCGCTCGGTATAGATTTATTTTTAACACACAAAATCCCATCATGATTATTTATAGATTTGAATACAGAGCGAGGTTTTCACAAAAGTTTTTCAAGTTTTCCAAGTTGTATTAACCAGCCATACGATAGGCATCAGGTTGTAACACAGATGAAAGTTTCAACAAATAACATTAGTACCGCCTAACAATTGAAGGTACATGTAGTGTTTAAAACTGCCTTAATTTAGACTAAAGCGTAGAACTATGCAGAAATTATGTCACCCCCCCCCACCCCACCCACCTCTAAACAGAAGTAAGGTTTGTTTATTGTATTTGATATTGGGATAATGTCTGATACCATATTTAAGAGTTTAATATCGAACCTAGTTTGAACGAAGCCAAGTCCAATTAAAAAACATATTGCTTTTTGAAAATTAAAACTTTATTTACATATTTTTTTTTATTTTATTGAATAAGGGTTTACAATCAATACAGCAGTAACGTTCGTTGGTTAGATAATGATATTTAAGTATTAATGGTGGTATCGGAGGATTTGTCTATAACAGATATAGGCCCTATGGGACGATAGCTTACCACTGTCTGAAGGTAGGCAGGAGAATTCCAGGCTTTAAAGGTAGTCTTAGTTTTAGTTCCGAAGTTTTGTAACACTACTTCAATGTTAATCAATAAATACTGGCTCTTATTTTTCACCATTTCCTTGTCTAATTTATAGACGCAGGGATTTCCAGTTAAAATGACTTCAATCAGGCGTAAAACAAAACACATTTCTGTGTCATAATTATTGTTGTACAAATTCTTGACCCATTCCTGGGTTTGTGGTCAAGCGGTGCTTAACTTCTACATCAGATTCAAAAATAGCTAACTGTGCTGCGCAGGCACAGATAGGATTCCCCTTGTTGAGATCGTCTTCGAAGTATTATGCGACAACTCAAAAACAAATCAAGAACATCAAAAAGCAGCTTTTAGCCAGACTTTTAAAAGTTAATCATATCTTGTTTACATTTCTACGTTATTTTAGCAAGTTTACCACCTTTAACTCCCCATTCGAAATGTTTACTTTGCATTTCAAAGTGCAAGATCAATTTCTAAACAAAATTATTAAATCAGAAAAAACCCACTTTAAATTAATATACCTTTAAGAAGTACATAACATGTAAAACGTGATCATAACGCCCAATTTCCATTAATACTAGCATTAATAAACCATATTTAGAAAAATATAATTCTATAGAATAGGTATCTAAACTTATTTATAGCAGTTACTGTTAACTGACAATGTGCAAGAAAATATTAGAAGGCAAATGATGCATGTTTGAAAAAGAATATATGTTTATGCGATATAGCTATCAAACAAGTAACTTATACCTGTCAATTTATAAATAACTATATAATCAATCTATGGCAGTCCTAGGGAAGTCAGGTACATATTCCTAATTAGAATTATAATTGGCAATTTATTACAAGGTTTTATTAACCGATATTTCACCTAGATATAAATTGAATGGACAAGCAAGATATAAATACACCTGTACTCAAAACACAGGTGTTCTTATAATTCTGACAAAGCTGTCAAACTCGAAGCATACTCGTTTGACAGTAAATATGTCATATATGTTTATGGCAATCCTTTCTGATCACGTTCAGATTTTCAGTCAAAAATGCAGTTTTAGAGTTAACACTCAATTTTATTTTATAAATAGAATTGTTAACTGGCCATAAGGCCTATATATGGTTCTCATGGAATCACAAACATACTGCTATCCAAACGTAAGCTGATAAAAACAAGACAAACTTCAGGAACACATAATATTCAGTGTTATTGTGGACGCAATCTTAGCCAGTCCTTAGTGACCCATCAGTACGCTCTGTTAGGATGTTCCATTTTCTATTCATGATCGTATCGATTACCAACAATGCATACAACTGACTGTCAGAACAAAACACAACGACTCATAGCGGGAATGTAATTATAGTCCTCTACCATGAAACACACAACTCTAAAAGTAAACTTGTAATCAATACTTAATGACCACTAAACATTTTATCAAATTAGTTCATTTACAATTTGCATCGAA